>SNQJ01S0181997.1:0-19193 GCA_010110895.2 Picea sitchensis | reverse complement strand
CAGGGTCATACAAGATAGTAAGAGTTCATTCAATTCGAATTCATGAGCCAAATAAGAAGATGACAGTTCTTAATAGCTGAGCTAAATTGAATTGAATTACAGAGCAATGAAACACATGAGAAAATCTGATATTAGTAGCAAAAAAAAACTGTGATTCATATCAAAATAAGAGTCTAAGTACATAGGCCAAATGTATCCAAGATTGAACCCCCTAGTGCTCCAAATTTCTTTGGCTTTATAGCCTTTTACAATCAGTTTCAGATCCTAAAACAATGGATTTGATATTCTAAAAATAGAAAGTCAAAATTGATTTACAAAAGATAAGGAGAGATCCTCAAGATGAGGTCAACCTCTATCTTTTGGTCTTCAAACATTGGTTGAAAGTTGATGAAGTGTAGCTTAGCCTTCCAAGGCTCTTTGATCTGTTACTTTGAAAGTGGAATTCAAATTTGATGATGTGTGCCAAAAATCCCTATCATTTTTCCATTGAAAATGACCAAATCTAGTCAAAAAATTCCCTTTTGACTTTCATCTCCAAGAATGGCCTTTATATTTTGACTTGATAATTCACCACCTATCTATTTGAAATGGTTTCAAATCATTCTAACCCAAAAAATCATGATCTGGGCGAAAATTCGACTATTCTGGCCTTGACAAGCTTTCAACAGCCAACTTACCCGAAAATCTTCTCTTTAGCTGTTGAAAGGCGCAGCTTTCAACAACTAACTGGTTATAATTCTGCCTTCTGCGCTGGTGAAAGCATAGATTTTTTCAAAATCAAATTTCTCAGTCATGGAGAGTCTGTTTTGCATGTTTAAATAGTCTATCAACATCTACAAATCCTGAACTTTCCAACGGTGCTTTCAGATTTGCATTTGGAGCTCGGGAAGCTAGTCAAATTTTTCCTACAAGATTAGGCATCGTTCTATCAAAAATGCTGGTGCGTTTTTGATCGTTAACAGTCCCTATATTGACCTTGCACAATTTTAATGGGTGATTATAGGAACTATCAGTTTGACTGGGTATGGTGTTATGGATTTCTCTATTCCCTTTTGTCTCTTTAATGACTAGTTTTCTCAATTCCTGTAAGTCATCTGGGATTTCTGAATTCCTGCTAATCTTATAGCATTCTATAGGCTTCTTGGTTGAGGTTAGGTGAATATTAGTCTGAAGTTATTGGATATGTTTTGGACATACCCCTAGGTTTGATTTCTGATTACCATTATCTGTAAAAATAAATTCTTTAATATTTTGTAGGACTACTTCAAGCTCAGGGTACTTACTTGTAAACGAGAGGTCCTTGCAAAAACAAGCTACCAACATCCGCTAGTTGTTGGTCTGTCTTCTGGTTTCCTCATGTATGAACCAAGATTTCAGGATTGGACCTAGAGAGTGGGAAAATACCTGACCCATAAGTGAGAGGGTATTTCCGCAGCTTTCCATTGTGTCACACACTGTTTGATATACACTTTAGGATCAGATTCTCCACTGAATAGTTGCACAACTTGGAAATCTGTCTGCATCTCTAATTCCAATTGCTCCTTATTCTGAAACCTATATTTGATAGCTTGCTTCACATTGCTCCAATATCTGAGTAAGGCTTTATGATTGGCCCACTATCTGGCAGGGGTGTCCTGGAGAGATATATCTAGTACTGAGATTCTTTAATCCTCTACTACATTTTCTTCCATGCTGAGTAGAAAACTATTGAATCGTGAGGTACCATCATATACTGGATGTTCTCTAAATTCAGTCCCAACCCATCTGGCTTCTTTGATAGTTGCACATATCCTTGAGAATTTTTCGTATGAACCTTATTGCCAACTGTCAAAAGCCAATTCTGAAGCTTCATCTATTGACTGTATGCTTCTCCAACTTACTGATCCATCAACAATAGGGTTTATGTAATCATCTCTTGTTCCTGCTGTTACAGTGTACAACTGATCCAAGTCTTCTCCCTCCATATTATTGTCTATTGTCTCTATATATATGGGTCCTACATATGGATCCAAGGGTTGAAATACCTTTATTACATCAGCCTCAAAGGTCATGGCGTCTTTCTTTAAGTCGATTACTGCATAGTTGTCATAGGCCCAATCAATGCCAAGTAGTGTAGGGTAAGGGTCCTTATCCCCCATGATTTCAATAAATTCAAAGTTAGCTATGGTCTTTACTCCCGCAACATCTATTTCCACATTCTCCAGTCTTCTTATTGGGAAAATACAATATTGGTTTTCCATTCTTAGTTGAATTAGGGAATATGTCAGCCTAGGTTTTTCTAAGGCTTCCCGGGTCTTCTTAGGCAAAATGTTCACATCAGATCCTAGATCCAACATGACATCCTTAATATCAAATTCATCTAATTGGGATACTATTCTGAATTCTTTTCTAGTTCATACTTTTCTTCTCTACACTCTCTCAGTACTCTTCTCAGGAAAATTAGCCCCTATTCCTGCTTCTATGGGTTCTTCATTCCCTAAAAACAGGTATATCACATTGCCCAAATTCTTTGTTAATTGGTCATTCCCGAGATATTCAGAAAATAATTGAAACCAAAGGTCGACTAAATTTTGAGGTTTTAGGTTATCTCGGTGTGACTACATGTTTTCTGGGTGCAGGGGGTGAAGCAGGGACTTGCACAATCTGTAGGGTAAATGATGCAACCCCCCTACCCTCCTGGGGGGTTCTGCGACCTCCTGGTCTAGGATATTTCAATTTTTTGTGTCAGATCGACTCTTCGGGCCCTTACTAGACCCCAATTAACTTACAAAGGTCCCCTTTTAGCTTTAGGTGAAGGTCTTGTGATACCCGTGACCTCTTTCTGCGCGTTTTTGAAATTTTGAGTTTCAGATGCTAGCTCCTTTCTCATTAGCCCCTTCCTGCATATGGTCTTGGGTTATGACCTCACGTAATTATGTGATTCCAGGAGTGACAAGGGTGGTTTTATGCCAACCCACCTTTATCCCCACAATTCACTATGAGGCACCATGTATCCCTCTGGCAATACCGTGGTTTCAATTGCAACCCACTCTAAGAATTTTAAAGCCTGAGCATGTTCTGCCCCCGCAATCAAGTGTGACCGTTGATCTTCTGATATCGGACGATGCCTCCCAATCAATACCTAAAATCTGTCCTCTCCTTCTACCTTCTCTCCTCCTTTTCATGCACCTCCCCATACCTTATGATCTGCCGACAGGCACCCCCCTTTCAAATCAACGACTATGGTTAATTTCGCCTTTCGGACTTTGGGAGTTTCAACTCTCAAATTCTTCGTTTCTTCCGGAGTGATTCCTCTGAAATGGTAGATATTTTGCCACACATCCTCCTCAATAAACAAATCAGCTTTTGCTTCGAGACTTTGGCCCTCTTAATCAGATCAATGGCCCTTCCGCTCCCTTCTCGATCATCGATCGATATCTCCTTCGGGGTTTTGGCATTTTCCCTCTCCGCTTTCCTCCAGAGTTATAGATCTGGTGCCACGTGTCCACCTTCACATCGACGACTCTCATCTGCTTTGGGACTTCAACCTTCATAATTCTCATACCTCAAATTCTCCTTGCTCTACTTCTCTCGAAGCGTTTTACCCGGAGTCCACGATCTAATGATGCATGTCCTCCCATAGATGGACGACTCCCAGCTACTTTGACTATTCAGGTTTCGACTATTTAAACTCCACTCCTTCACTTTCTCCCGAAGTGCTTTCACCCAGAGATTACAATCTGTTGACACATGTCCTTATGGATATGACGGTCCAGACTTCTTTTGGGCTCTTCTCTCTTTGGTTATTCGACTCTTCGGCTCTTCGGGCTTCAGGAGTTTTAACTCCTACACACTTATTCCTCCCATAATGGTTACACCCAAAATACACGATCTCTTGATGCACGTCTCCCCCTTGATCTGATGACCTCTATCTACTTTGGCTCTTCGATCTTTGGGAGTTTCAACTCCTCCTCACTCATTCCTCCCGGAGTACTTTCACCTGAAGACTCAGATCTGTTGATGCGTATCTCCTCACGACCAACGACCTAGATCTATTTCGGCTATTTGGTGATTTATCTCTCTCCTCGTCTACAAACTTCCGAAGTACTCTCGCTCCAAAGTTGTATATCTTGTGCCGCTTGTCCCTCTTGACGATGAATGGTCCCTAATCACTTCGATACTTCGAGACTTTGGCAAGTCCTCTCTCCTGTGCAAACAAAGGGTTAAAGCTCATGCACTTTACCTTGGATCTGATGACTATCGAACCTTTGAGTTCATATCCAACGACTAGGATCCGTTTCTCCTTTACGCATTCCTCTTGATTCCCTGGATGCTGATCTAATGGTCTAGGATTCTTTCAACGACAGATCTGATGGCTGTTGTCACTCCTCCTCCTGAGCTTTAGATTTCCTTCCAGCTTGGAAGGATTCGTAAATATTCAAAGGCTACGACATTTTTTCTTTCTACGAGCCCGATTACTTGGATCTTGAATTTTCTCTTGAAAGCACTATCTCTCCTGAGCTTCTTGATTTATCAGTCTCCTAAGGGTTTCGGCCCTTCCACTTCCTTCAAAGGATTCTTATGCCCTCCTGGCAACCTCTCGCTCAAATCACTCCTTGCTGAGCATTTTCTATAGAGTGTTCAACAACTCTATGAGTATCTTCCTCCGATACTCCTCTCTTTGAACTCGAGAGAGAGTCCCCTTTGTGAAAAATTGTGCTTGCTCAATGCCCACCTGATAGAGCTCTATAAAGTTCTCAATGATTCTGTCTCTTTGTTCTTTCTTTGCATAGTTTCTCCTTCAAGGTATTCAATAATCTTGAGGTTCCTCTTGAGTTTTATGATAACTCTCGAGTGCCCTCCTGACACGTGCTTTTCTGACTCTGTAGATTTCAAATGCACGCCCCCTGTGCTGGCTACAAAACCTCCTTGCACAACCTAAAGAACCTAGAATGATATTTTGAAATCAGTGAAGATAAGTAAGTATATCTTCCTACTACAGGTGAAATCTATCATGCATCTACAAACATACATAAACACACATAAAAATCATAGAATATAGATAATTCATAAACGCACCATGTGTAGGAAAAACTACTTTTCTTTGTATTAAGATGAATGTCTGTTTACAAGTGTGTACATAGAATGGACTACAATAAAGTCTCAGTTCTTTATCTCCTATTCCTATTATTGAGCTTTCGAGCTTCTCAGGATCTCCTCTTCTAACTCTAAAACTCTATCTCTCATTCTCAAAATGAAATATGACACAAAAAATCTCCTTACAAAAGAGGGCTCTACGAGTTACTCCTCCCTCACCTAACCTCATCTATTACACTGAAGTTTCATAAATGGCCATCTAGTCTAAGTTGAATCTAGATCCATCAACCTGCCAGCCATTAAAGGTGGCCTTATCTTCCACCTGTATAAAGGCATGGCTTGGTTTTCACTCAACCTTACAACACTAATCCCTATAGGATCATATTTCAAATTAAAAAATGGGAGGGTCGGTGCCTCTCCCTCTCTTGAATGTGCGCCGATGTGTTGGAATGCTGGCACATTGCTGAGGTGGAGCAATGCTCGTGCATCATACTCCACTACTGGGAAAATCATGATTTCTTGCTCGTGAGATCCTCTATTCTATTGTTGAAATCCCCCTAGATCCGAAACCTCACCTTGGAGTTGTCCTCTTACTCCTTTTCTTTGATGCTGCTGCTACTTACTATTCTTCTTCGTGCTTGCTACTATGGTAGGCTCTCCTCTATTAAGCTTCCCTTTGCTAACTGCTTCTTGTGCTGACCTCAACATCAACCTCCTTATCTCCTCTATCACTATGTCCAACTGCTTCAAGGGTTGGCTCTTCTTACACAGTCTTCTCTATTGCAACTCTTCCTCCTCATACACATCAAAGGGTAGATCATCCTAATCCCCCATGTCATTTTATCCTTCTGTGGAATTATCTTGCCACCCTGCTATATACTACAACTCTTCAGTCTCATCACTGAGCTGCTTCTCAGCTTCCTGCTCTGACATATTGGTTTATTCTGTCAGCTCCTCTTGTGTTGGTCCAACTTCAACTTGCTCTAGCTTCTCCTCAGGCTGGTATGCTCCTCCATCTGTCTCCAAACCGATCTGTTGGATGTGCTGGATTTTCACTATCACCCTCCTCTCTAGGGCTTCCAATTCTTCATACAACTCAACAAAATCCATGTTGTATGTTTCTCCTTCTGCTGCAAGCTTCAATGCTGTAGTCATCTCCTGTTCAACTTCTTGGCTGAAGATTTTGAGAAATTCGACTGACTTCTCTTTTCCTCCTACTAGGGAAAACATTAGTGTCTTCTCCTTCTCCTCCTCCTTCTTGACATTCTCTACTGGCTGTCCTTCTATTGCTACACCTGCAACACTTATGCTATCCTCTTCTTGGCTGCTTGGCAAGAATGATTTGATTCCTCCAAGGATCAGAAAACTCCTCTGATCCTCCTCCTTTGTGATGGAAGTATTTAACTTCTCATAATATTCATTCACATGGTTTAAAAACCCACATGAATCTTCATCTATCAACACTCCTTACTGATATGAACTCTCCCCTGAGCTCCTGATACTTTCAGACATTCTCATTTCCCTTCCCTTGCCCACATGGCAATTTGGGATTTCTCTCCTACTCTCCTGGCAGTCTATGAGATCTCCTGATCCCATATCGCAATCTAAACTTTCATCACTTCCCTCCTAGCAACCTATGAGATCCCCCATTGATCCCATCTCATTTCCCACCTGGAAATTTGAAAATTCATCTCCACCCCCTGGCAGTTCATGATATCCTCTGATCTCTCCTCCTCCTCATCATTGAGGTTTCTTCCAACTTCTAGTTCACATATGTAAACCACTTCCCCCTCTGTGTCACTGAGGTTTTCAAATTCCCTCAACCATATTCTCAATAGATGTCATTGTCCTTTGGCCAACAGTTTCTGAACTAACCATTTTACCTTTCTCTTCATGAGCCATTCATAAGTCCAGTGTGCCTTTGCCTCCTGCTGCATCCTCAATGCTAGCCTCTCCATCCTTTCTCTTATATCTATGAGATCCAGATCCATCTCTGGCTTTCTTTTTTTCTTTTGGTATTCTCTTCGACCACGCTCATGGCCTTTAGTAGCCATTTCCACCTTCTTCTTTCCCTTATGACAAGTCTTATGGATTACTCTGCATCTGAGAGCATCTCCATATTCTTCCTATAACTCACCTGTCTATTTAAAATTTTGTTGTTGCGCTCGTGCAACAACCTTCTCACAGAGAATCAGTACTCTGCTTCCTTTCACCTGTTGTCTACAGGAAAATTTGAACTTCTGATATCACCTAATGTTACCATATTTATCTCCTTTTATCGTCTCCCTCTTTTCTGCTATCTGCAAACAAAATTCAGTCTTCTCCTCTTTCTCTTTCACCTGAAATCTATAGTCGAAAATTCGGCTCTGATACCACCTGATGCAGCGCCCCCCTACCCTCCTGGGGGGTTCTACGACCTCCCGGTCTAGGATATTTCAATTAGTTGAGTTAGATCGACTCTTCGAGCCCTTACTAGACCCCAACTAAATTACATAGGTCCCCTTTTAGTTTTAGGTGTAGGTCCTGTGATACCCGCGACCTCTTTCTGCGCGTTTATGAAATGTTGAGTTTCAGACGCTAGCTCCTTTTTCATTAGCCCCTTCCTGCATATGGCCTTGGGCTATGACCTCACGTAATTATGTGATTTCAGTCCCGACCAAGGGTGGTTTGAGGCCAACTCACATTTCTCCCCATAATTCACTACAAGGCACTACATATACCTTTGGAAATACCGTGGTTTAAATTGCGGCCCACTCTAAGAATTTTAAAGCCCGAGCATGTTCTTCCCTCACAATCAAGTGTGACTGTTGATCTTTTGATCTCAGATGATGCCTCTTGATCAATGACTAAAATATTTCCTCCCCTTCTTCCTTATCTCCTCCTTTTCATGTGCCTCCCCAAACCTTACGATCTGTCAACACGTACCCCCCTTTCAAATCAACGACTATGGTTGATTTTGCCTTTCGGACTTTGGGAGGATTCGTAAATATTCAAAGGCTGCGACCTTTGTTATTTCTACGAGCCCGACTACTTGGGTCTCGAATTTTCTCTTGAAATCACTATCTCTCCCAAGCTTCTCGATTTACTCAGTATCCTAAGGGTTTCATCCCTTCCACTTCCTTCAAAGGATTCTTGTGCCGTCCTGGCAACCTCTCGCTCAAAGCACTCCTTGTTGAGAATTTTCTATAGAGTGTTCAACAAATCTATGAGTATCTTCCTCTGATAATCCTCTCTTTCAACTCAACAGAGAGTCCCCTTTGTGCATTCTTGCACCTGCTCAATGCCCACCTGGAAGAGTTCTATAGAGTTCTCAGTGATTCTGTCTCTCTGTGCTTTCTCTGTACAGTTTCTCCTTCAAGGTATTCAATAACCTTGAGGTTCCTCTTGAGTTCTATGATCACTCTAGTGTTCCCTCTTGACACATTATTTTCTGACTCCGTAGAGTTCAGATGCATGCCCCTTGTGCTGGCTATATAACCTCCAATGTTCTGTTATGCACTCTTTTCACAACCTAAGGAACCCATAATGATATTTTGAACTCAGTGAAGATAAAGAAATATATATTCCTAAAGAAAATGAAATTTATCATGCATCTACAACATACATAAACACACAGATAACATTCACAGAATACAGATAATTCATAAACACACCATGTGCATGAAAAACTGCTTTTCTTTGTATTAATATGAATGTCTATTTACAAATGTGTACATAGACTGAACTGCAACAAAGTCTTAGTTATCTATCTCCTATTCCTATTCCTGAGCTTTCGAGCTTCTCAGGCTCTCCTCTCCTAACTCTAAAAATCAATATCTCATTCTCAAAATGAAATCTGATACAAAAAATCTCCTTAAAAAAGAGGGCTCTGCGAAATACTCCTCCCTCACCTAACCTCATCTATTACATTGAAGTTTCATAAATGGTCATCTAGTCTGAATTGAATCTAGAGACATCAACCTGTCAACCATTAAAGGTGGCCTTATCTTCTGCCTGTACAAGGGCATGGCTTGGTTTTCACTCAACCTTACAACACTAATCCCTATAGGATCGTATTTCAAATTAAAAAATGGGAGGGTCGGTGCCTCTCCCTCTCTTGAATGTGCGATGATGTGCTGGAATGCTTGCGCATTGTTGAGGTGGAGCGGTGCTCCTACATCAGTAAACAATAGGCCATGGGGTTTCTCTCACACATCAGGGCTAGGAATATTCTAAAATAATTCTATGGCATCTTTAAATAACAACTTATGTTTTAGAGGGTCATACCTGTCTTCTTTAGGTGTTGTTTTATCGATCTGGGGTAGAGTATCAACATCAACTCCTGTCTTTGCTCCTCCTCGAGTAATAATATTGAGGTTGGGAAACTGTCCCTTAATAACTCTATTGATTTATGAACTGATGAGGTTAGTTCCTCATTGTCGTACCCTATCTTCCCATTTTGCAATTAATTCTGGGCAGTCTTCAGTTGCGTGCCCATTGGTTCTGCAGTGAGAGCACCATGGCCGCCTTAGATGAGGACAATCTCTAGCCATGTGATCTTTCTCATCACAGTTATAACATCTACTTGGCCCTCTTCCCCCAATTGTTCCTCCTCTGAAGTATCCTTCGGATCCACCTCCTCGACCTCTTCTTGGTCCCTATGGGTTTTCATTCACCCTGAATGTTGTTCGGTCCAACTTGTCTGCAAGTTCTTCCAATGCTCTGCATTGGTCGGTAGTATGTATGGTATATGTGTAGAACTCACAGTGTATTGTATTTGGTACTGTCTAATATTTATGCATAATGGGGCACTGTCTTGGCCCATGCCCATGGATTTGAAAAATCTCACAATACTCAACTACTAGTGTTGCTTGGTTCCTAGGAAAAGCATGATATGTGGTGGGGTTATCGAATGGTAAGTTCATAGACACTTGTGCAACTCCTCGCGCGGGTCCTGGTGGGGGTCCCATCATATTCTGAGGAGGTCCCATTCCCTTCATTCATGGACATTTGTTCACTAGATGTCCTTCTGTATAACATCTAGTGCACCAGACCTGCGGTTGTCCTGGTCTTGGTATTGTTAGCTCTTGAATTTTTCTGTAAGCGCTAATATTTCCCCTTGTAGTTGGGCCAAATTCACATCTACTGGGGGTCTGGTCACTCTCATGCTTTCAGGGTATCTCGCCATGGATTCAATATTCATCGATTGTTCCAAGGCATTTGTCAAAGTGACTATCCTATGTTGCATCAGCGAAATCTGAGTCAACGGTAGCAATCCCTGAATGTACCATTCCCTTTAATGTTCTTCATGGATTGGATGTGCTAACCTCCCTATAGCATCTTTAAAGTTTTGGTTGTATTCCCAGGATGATTCACCTTCCTGTTGTTGGATCTCTCGCAATGAAGACAAATCCTGTTGTTCTGACTCACGTAGTTTAAACTCTACTATGAACATTGTCCATACCTGGCCATGTGTGAATGCTTGAACTTGCATTCCTGACACTCCTGGTTCAATGATATTCATGTACCACTTGAGTGCACAACCTCTCAAGGTAGTCTGGAACTCAACCAACTTATTTGCATATGGAGTCCCTCTGTATCTCCAGATTGCTTCACACAAAAACCAATGCTGCTCAACATCTTCATCTCCCTTACCCCAAAATTCTAGGTATCGAGCAATCGAACCTCCCACGTGACCAACCATTACTGATCTTGTTGCTATTATCAAAATGAAACCTCATGGTCTTGCTTGTGATCTAATAAGGGATCCTAATATCCTCCCTGTACTCGCACTTCCTGGCTGTGACTGACTAACTAATTTTATTGGAACATAACTAGCATGAGAAGGTAGAATTGAACTTACCACTTGTATAGAAGACACTTGGCGTATAGGTGATTTGGGGTTGGCACCACTAGCTTCGGGGTGGTTTTTTTGTTCTGGGGGGTCTCATTTTCTTCCACTAGAGCGATCTCTTCATCTGTATTCCTGATCTCTCCTGTCATCAGGTTTGAATCTTCTCTTTCTTCTTAGAGATTCATGTCGGCTTCCTCCTCTCTTACGTCTACACCTTCTCCTTCTTGTCCAACCTCTTGGGGATTCTTTCTCTCTCACTTAGTCTTTGAATGGTCAGTCTTTCCTATCTTCTCATCTTCCACAACTCTTCCATCTATCTTTACTCTCCTTCTCCTGGTCCAAATTCTTTTCTCAACTTCTCAGACTATCTTGCTGCTTTCTTGATATTTCTGTGCCACCACTTCTCAACTATGGCGACTCTCTTCAAGGCTCACTTGTCTCTTGAGTCCATTTCTTGTTGTCTCCCCCCATTTGTCAAATAACCCTTCCCCTCTCTCAGGCCATTACTCTACCCAGCCTTTCCCTACCCCAAGCGAGGGTGTTTACGCTGCCATCTCAATCAGGGACATAGTCAACATCCCCTCTTCCATCAATAAAACTTTAATCCACAAGGGGATTTCTCTCAACAATCTTCCCCTTGTGTCTTTCTTTAAAGTCTCCTCTGCTCGTGAAAAATATTGGTGGTTCTCAAATTCAAACTCGATAATGTATCCTTCTAATGTGCTCTTGACCCAAAAATCAATTGCTCGCGTGACTAGACAATCTAACTGATGAAGTTCTGCAATATTTTATGTGTCCCAAGTGCAGATCCTCTTGACTCATTTTTGGAACTCTAGAGCTTCTTGGAACCTATTTATCCAATGGAAAAGTTCTTCCAGGAACTTAACCCAAAATATATCGTACCGGTCTCTCAATCTTTCTGAATAAAATACTACCTCATGAGTTTCTTTCACATATTTTCCCCTAGCTCTGCTTCTTTCCATATTAAGGCATCACAATTTCTTTCCTACCATTGGTCAATACTAGATCTGTGAATCTGTGGAAGCATCCTCCCTACAGGTTCCCTTTTTACACAGGTCCTAACAATGGAACCATTTTGTTGGCGCAAGTTTGATCAGAGCAGGGTCCTTCTTAGGTTACCAACAAAAGGTACCGAGTAGTCTAGAGCACTGGCATTTTCATCTCCTCCGAAGAGAATAAGTATCACCCGAAGCGCTGTTGAGACAAATATATAGGGAAGGGTAAGGAAAATAATTAGGAGGATTCACGGAACCTTTAGGATTCATCTTGATCTTGCACAAGACATATAACTATCAAACATATCTGAACCTTATGTGTGCAATAAACGAACCTACTTATGTTGTAGAAAATCATTTAAACACATAACCATCATGATGAACTCATAAACCATAAAGAAGTAATGTAATGCATGAGTAAAACAAAAGAAGACACAACACATTTTGAAAATTTATATCCTTCTTTATATTATCTTCAAAATATTCCTTCATTTACAAGCTCAGAAACTTACAGTAGTTCTCTATTACAGACTCTTGTCCCTGGACTCATGTCACAGAGCTCTACTCTCAAAAGGGGGTACATATTACATTACAAACTCAGAACCTTACTTGACTCAACTGACAACAACCCAGTAGAGAGGGGAATATCGGACTGAACATAATCACAATTTGATCGCACAATAACAACAACCATACGACTCAACATCTAACCCTTTTACAATCATGTTCATCCCTATATATAAGATAGGTTGTGTCTTCTATCTCATGCTTTCTTGTTCTATTGCAACCACTTTTTCTTAGATGGCATTGCACTGTCCTTTTCACAATTGATTTCTGTTGCTCTTTCTTGCTCTGTTGTATAGCTTATTCTAAAGCTTGTGCAACTCGTACTAGGCCAAAACTTGCACAATTTCTTATCCCAAAAATGAAGGGCCCAATACACACTGTAATTCACTGTCAAACCGCGTACGTACGCACCCTAATACACTGTAGGACTGCATATGCCTCATAAATTAGGGTTTTTTAGTATTCGCTGTAATTTCAAAACTTTCACTGTCAACCCTTCGTACTACCTCAGACTTTCACAACTTCAGATGTATCAATGATTACTTGCAAAAAGCCTTACACAAAAAAATATATTCAATGTGTTCAAGTGTGATTAAATGAGAGAGCCTTGCCTCTTATTTATACTTTCATGTAACATTCCACTTTCCTTAACTTTATTATTTAAATAATTTCTTTTGCAAACACTTTGACTTTTAGGGGCTTCTAGATGAATCATGAGGGTTCTCCAACTTCACATGGACATAACTCTCTAACCGTGAGGATTTATGTGACGTTCCACATACCATTGGAAATGGCATGACATGTAATATCCATCTGGAACAGTATTACCTACAAATATCTCAAAACACATACCATTATCCATCAAACCAACTTGGGTCCATTACCCAAACCATTGTGCTGCCATAATTCACTATCAGACTTTCTTCAAGGGTTTAAATCAATGACAACCAACCCATTTAATAAAGAACTATCACTAATATTGATACATCATCATCATCAAAACCAGATCCATACCAATAACCACATAAAACTTATGCCAAGATCACCAATAACATCTCCAAATCATGTGCTCAAAATCACCATGATATGCATCAAACTATATTCCAAAATATAGATCAAACCATGTCCCAAGACCTTCAAGATATCCCTCATATTCAAAAACAACCTCCAAGACATGCCTCAAACATGTACCAAAATATCCAAGAAACAAACCTCAACCATGTGCCAAAACATGCCTTAAGCATGTGCCAAAACATCCATCATATGATTCAAGCCATGTACCATAACCATCAGGATATGCATTAACCAAGTGATAAAGGTATTTTCCAAAATATGTCTCAAGCATGTACCAAAATCTCTAATATGTGCAACAAGCATAAGCCATGATCTCCAAAATGTACAGCAAAGCATGTGCCATGTTTCTCAAATCATATGTCCAAAATCACCAAGCTATGCCTCTAGCCATGTGCGAAAGACCTCCATGTTATGCCTCTAATATATAGCCATCAAAACATACATAAAGACATACATTTAATCATGTAACAACCTGGTGTATATGATCTCAAACCATTAGACTTTCCTCAACTTCATCATCAACAAGATAACACCATCTTCAAACCCTTCCTCAAACTTTCCTTAGCCTCACTGGAAAAAATGGGAAACTAGCGGTGTCTCTCTTAACGAGTGTTGTGAAACTTGTGGGGCCTCACAAGAAACCCTATACCTGACTTGTGGGGGTCTTCTCAATTAGGGTTACCAGAAATCCTTGTCCAATATACGGCTCTGAGACTTCCTTCTTCACACTCCTCCGCTACCTCAAATTCACTACCTTATAATCACTAAGAGATCACATACTTGCTTAATTTCTTACTTTGTTATAATGAGAGGCTATTTGATGTGTATTTATACTCTTCCAAGTAACACCTTTTATTTGACTTAGGGCCGACCTATAACTTCTTATTTGCAACAACTTTTCTCCTTTAATTAATTTTGGGGCCGACTTGTAAGTTCTTGTTGCAACCGTTTACGGGCTTTTTAACCATACTTCGGGGCTTCATATTTAAGAGGGTATAACTTCTCAACTATGATAAACCACCTAATGTACTACCTACTGTTGGAAATGTCATGACGAGGACCATCCATCTATGACAGTTTTTCATGCAGTTATGGTTTCCTTCACCCTCATTTTCTCCAATCAACTTCGAGCTTCATGACGACTCCTTTGGGGCTTCATAACTACTTAACCACTTAACCATACTTCAAGGGATTCTTTTAGAATTATTCAAATCATATTCCCTTGATGTCCATGATTAAAGCTACGCCTTAAGGGGACCACTTTGGATACTTCTTCAGATACACCCATTACTTCTAGTTGACATCAATGACAATCGATTTTCCAAGAATATCCCCCTTTAGCATTGATGGAAACACTCATGCTCCCCCCGTGACCAATGCTCCCCCTATATTTATGCTCTCCCTTATATTCATGATTTTTTTCTTTCTCTCCCCCTTTGACATCAATGGAAAAGGGTAACTCCCCCTGATGATTTCTCTCCCTTTGTCTTCTTTGCAAAATTCCATGTAGATCATTGTGGGGCAGAAAATACTCCAAGTTTTTGTCGAAGATACTTAAATGTCTCTCTTGGGAGAGGTTTGGTGAATATATATGCAAGTTATTATTTTTTCCTAATGTACTCCAACTTGATATTCTTCTCCGTGACTTGTTCCCGTAGAAAGTGAGACTTGATAGGAATATGCTTGGTCTTGGAATGTATCATTGGATTTTTGGGGATACTTATAGCATTGGTATTTTCACAGAATATGGAAATAGGATCACCATATTCTACTTGTATGTCTTGCAGGGTTTGCTTCATACAGAGGACCTGAGTACAACATGTTGTTGCTTCAATATATTCTGCTTCTGTCGTAGACAAGGATACTGAGGATTGTTTCTTACTTAACGAGGAAATCATACAATCACCCAAGTAGAAGGTTGATCCACTAGTACTTCTTCTATCATCAATGCTTCCTGCCCAATATGAATTTGTGTAAGCAACCATAGTCAACTCATTCCCTTTCAGATACTAAAATCCAAATTCTGTTGTTCCTTTGAGATATATGAATATCCTCTTTACTACCATAACATGAGTTTCCTTTGTTGCTTCTTGGAATCTTGCAACTTGTCCAACTGCTTGCATCAAATTTGGTCTTGAGGATATCACATAAAGTAGGTTGCCAATCATCGATCTATAGAGTCTTTGATCTACTTCCTTGGATTCATCATCTTTTCTCAACTTGCAACCAATCCCCATAGGCATACTTACGAGTTTGTAATCTTCCATTATGAACTTATTCATCATTTATTTGATGTACTTGGTTTGGGAAATGAAAATACCTTCATCTAGATAAGATATATGGAGTTCCAAAAATAAATTCAACTCACCAAGTAGGGAAATTTCAAACTCATTCTACATTTCTTTGGAAAACTTGTTATTCAACCTGTCATCGTCACTTCCAAAGATGATGTCATCCACATATACTTCAATGATAAGAATTTTGTTTCGATCCACTTTTATGTAGATATTTCTATCTTCATTTCCATTTATGAATCCTTGGTGCTATAAGTACTTGTCCGATCTTGAATACCGGGCTCTAGGGGGTTGCTTGAGTCCCTACAGATCTTTCTTCAATCTGCAGACATAGTCTTCTCTTTTTTATAGTAGAAACTCTTCTGGTTGTTTGATGTAGGCTTATTCTTCTAATTATCCATTTAGAAATGTTGATTTTACATCCATCTGATATACTCTGATTATTTTGGAACATGCTCATTTTGATTGCTTCCATTCTGGAAACATTAGAAATTTTTTCTTCAAAATCTGCTCCTTCAACTTGAGAATATCCTTTGCATACTAGCCTTTCCTTTTTTATGGTTACCTATCCATATTCATTTAGTTTGTTTCTGAACAACCATTTTGTACCAATCACAGTTTTATCCATAGGTCTTGGAACTAGTTCCCATGTCTCATTCTTTTCTACTTGATTAAGTTCTTCTTCCATGGCCTGGATCCATTGTTCATCATTTCTAGATTCCTGAAAGCTACTTGGTTCAACTGTGGATAGTAGTGTTAGATGTCTCTATTATGGTGTACGTTCCCATTTTATTCCTCTGGTTTCTATTCCTACATTTTTATCTCCAATAATTTGTTCTAGTGGATGATTCTTCAGAACCCGATGGTTAGGTGTTCTAGAAGGTATCTGTAGATTTTGCTGGTCGTTTTCTTCTTGTTTTGCTTTTGGATGCTCTTCTTCTTTTTGTTCTTCTTCTTCTTCTAACTCTTCTTCTTTTAGTTCTTCTTTTGCTTCCTTCTCTTTTGAATTTCTTCTTTCTTATCTGGTATTCAACACATTTGTTTAATCTATCTTTACATTAATGATTTCCACTATCTTGTTGAGTCTTATGTTGTAGCATTTGTATGAGTTTATTTTTCTTGAGTACCCAAACAATATGCATTTATCAACTCGAGAGTTAAATTTTTCAAACCTATTATCTTCTCTTTTTATGTAACATTTGCTTCCAAACACTCTAAAGTGCTTGACGTTCATTGATCTTCCCTTCCATAGCTCATATGGAGTCTTTTCATTGTTACTTCTAAGTATTCCTCTGTTCAAGATATGAATGACTGTATGTACAACTTGTACCCAAAATATATTACTCAACTTGGAATATTTCAACATGGTTCTAGCCATCTCCTATACAATTTTTTTCTTCCTTTCAACGACTCCATTTTGCTGAGGTGTACTAGCTGCTGAGAATTTCCTTTTTATTCCATGATATTCACAAAATTCCATGAATTATTTTGATGTGAACTCACCTCCATTTTCTGATCTCAAGCACTTAATTTTCGAATCGATATTATTTTCAACCATCTCTTTGATTATCCTGAAACATTCGAATGCCTATGTTTTTTTCTTGAGAAAACAGACTACGATCATTCTTGTAAAATCATCAATAAGTAGGATGAGGTAATGTTCGCCATTTGTCCCTTTTGTTCTGATTGGTACACATAGATTGGTGTGTACAATATCCAATTGTTTAGTTGTAGAGTATCTCTTTGTTCTAAACTTAGTTCTTTTTTGTTTTCAATGTAGACAGTGCTTGCACATAGTATTGTATGGCTTTGAAATTTCAAGCATTTCTCTTACCGCTTCCTTTCTGTTGATTTTGACAATATTGTGAAAGTTTATATGACCCATTCTTCCGTGCTAAATCCAACTTTCATTTTCCATTCCCAAGCAACATATTTCCTTCCCTATCTCATTTAGGATGTATATGTTGTTTGGAGTCCTTATTGCTGTCGCAACCAACTTTCCCGATCCTTCTTTCCTTATTTCATATTTCTTTGAGTTGAATATAAGTGTATGTCCTTGGTCACATGTTTGACTCACACTTAGAATATTATGGTTCACATTTTCGACAAGTAAGAAATTTTCTGCCATGACATCTTTACTTCCAAGATTGATTGTTCCTTTTCCTATAATTTTGGTTGAGTTATCATTTCCAAATGAAACTAGTCTATCTTTTTCTTTCTTTAGAGTCACAAAACTGTCCTTGTGATATGTCATATGCTTTGAACAACAACTGTCAATGTACCAATCACTTTTTTTTCTTTGGGATTGTAGAAAAATCAAACATTCTTCAATGTTTAGTTTATCTTGCTTCCTTTTCCATATCCTTGATGATTCATACTGTTGAAATCCTTCTTTGGTTCTTTGGAGGAATATTCCATTTGCAATCTTTGGCCTTGTGTCAAAAATTGTTGCATTTATAACATTCTACTTCATTATTTAATGAGTAGTTTTTATTATATGCTTCGTGAGGCTTTCTAAGATGATTGATTCTAGAGTAGCCTTCATATTTGATTTCGTTATTAGCATAGGATCTACAGTTTATAGTCTTGTGCCCAAAAATTTTACATGAATAACATAAACCAAGAAAAATAGTTTGGTACCTGAGTGTGGGGGATATTCTAAATGGTGTTGATCTTATGTAATCTTCTTCGTGAGTTATTTTTGTAAGTTTTAAACCTGCGAAGTAAAGCAATGCATATAGATTCTTAGGAAATACAGAAATTAATCAATGGCTCATACACAGAGTACACAGAGATTTTTACCGGAAACCCTCAACCGGGAAAACCTTTCTTATTTTCATTATGTATCGAATTTCACCGTTCGCCATACAATATATACAATGTTTTTAGGTATTCCGTAGATACCAAAACCCTAATCCCTTAATCCGGGATTAATCTTCAAATCAGCTAAAAATAGCAAAAAACCACCCAAAAAAAAATTTCGGGGCGTTGCCCCGAACGCTGCGCGTAACCAGGGGGGGGCATACCTGCCCCCCCCTGGGACCCCCCTAGGATCGTCAGACGCATTTGTCGTATCTGATGCACCCACACACACAGACATGCAAAGAATATAACACACACCCAACATTCTCCCACTTGTTGTTTTCTTTGCATCCAGGGGTCCAGGGGATTATATAGTCAACAATCCAAGGTAGCAATGCCCATTGTTACTCTACACCAAGAGAAATTTTCTGTGCTCACAGACTTTGTCAATGAATCTGCAGCATTCTTCAAAGTGTCAACCTTTTCCAGCAACACCTTCTTTTCCTCAACCATGTCTCTCACAAAGTGATA
>SNQJ01S0181995.1:47829-64370 GCA_010110895.2 Picea sitchensis | reverse complement strand
CTTTTTCAAGGCGTTGAGTACTTTTTCTGAGGTTTTTCTATGATATATTGATATTTGGTTCTTAACAACAAAGAAAAGCTCAAAGTCACTCTAATCAAGCCAAATTTCCAATCTAAATTTTTCCATGAGAGCTCCTCTCCTTTTATAAGATGAAGAGGATATGCTGAGGAGGTTAGGATAATCCCACTAAATCATGAAAGAGAGTAAAATCTAAACCCGATCGGAAGCCACCTCACCATAGAAGTTTCTCCTTCTAGAAGCATCGAGAAAATGATCATTTTTCCCACGTACAAAGTCCACCACACCCTAGCTATATAGAAACCTGTGGAAACTCCACAGCCTAGCTATATTGTAGCTTGCAGAAATAAGACATTTCCACGCCCTATGTATAGAGAATCCTGCGAAAATCCTCTTTAATAGGGCTTTTAAAAAGGAAAATACAACTCCTTCTCTCAGGGAAATTTCTTCTCCCTTCTTTCTTCAAGAATTCAGGCCACTGACCCCTCTGAAGGAAACGCATAGGTTTACATCATTAACAGTCATAAGGGTGACGAAAATAATGTGTAACACCTTTACACCAATTTAGCCTCTTGCTAAGTCCCGAAACTTGGATTCCATATAAAAATTGTTATAGTGATAACACAGGGTATATAATCAAGTGTTGTTACTACGCCAATATATCTTTTCTTATGATCTGCGGTGTTAATAGGGTTAGTAAACTAATGCATTCCACCTTCGAAGCGTTAATAGAATATTCTGTGAAGTGCTTTTATCACAGATATGTGTCCCAGCCTGGTTATAGACACCTGCATCCTGTAACCGCCCCAGCTTCTACCTCAGGTGAGACTTCGCCTACTTCATGGGTGTTTCTGAAAGGGCTGGTAATCAGGGTTTTGTTGGTGTGTTATTAAGCGTTGAACCCTGGGTATGTCCCTCTGCCAACAAATGGTTCTGTTGTCGGGACCTGAAATTGGGATTGTTGGGAACTGAAGTAAAGAAAAAGAGAAGATTTGTGCGTATATCTACAGCTGAAGTGCGTATTACTCTACTTGAATTGTGAAGCTTTGTGCCAAGGAAGTAAGTTTTTCTAAAGTAAATAGGTAAGATCCTAAAAGAAACAAGCTTTTTACTTTGGTAAGAGAAAGATAAGTAAAAAATTTTGTTTTGCAAGCATGAATTTGAGTATGTTTTATAGATTTTGTCCTAGTGTGAAGGCTAGGGAGAAGTTGAAAGAAATAATTGATTTGAGTAAATTTAATGAAAATAAATAAATATGTGTTATTCCTATGCATAGAAAGAGTTTTTGGACTAATAAGTGGATGCAGGAACCTAGATTTTTTTTTTGAATATTGCAGGTCCAACACTATGATCCTAGGGGAAGTGCGCAGTACAAAAAAGATTAGGGAACATTTAAGAGAAAAAGAGGATTGACTTTATGTTATAATTGAAGAAGTTCAGGACATATTGTTAAGGAATTTCCTGGAGTAGGCCCTATTTGTCTTTGTTGTAAGGTTGTTGGTCATGAGGTTGAGGATTGTCCAAGGATTATTGCTAAAGTTGAAATAATGGGTATAAGACAAGAAAACTATGAAGAAAGTCAAGAAACGAAGGGCATGTTAGAAAGTCATAAAGAGAAAAGGTCAGAGGAAGTTCAGACTATGTTATTACAGTTGGAAGAAATGATGGATGTTCATAAAGATATCAGTTTACCAAAAATCCTAAAAGCAAAACAATGCTTAAGTGGAAGAATAGAAGACTTCAACATAGACTGTGTCTTGGATGAAGAAACACAAGTGAATATTATGACAGAAGAAACATGGAAAGATTTGGGAAATCCTATTGTGGTACCTTCTTTAGGAAGGATAGGCTTGTTTAAGGGAAATATGATAACCTTATGTGGAAGAGTAACTATTGTACCTATTATTGTTCATGGAACATCGACTAAAGAAGAATTTTAAGTCATTAGGTTTGTTGAGGACAATGCCCCTTTCCCACTTTTGTTAGGTAAGGCTTGGATTGAAAAGGATCAAATAAGAAGGAAAGTAGAGGAAGAAGCTATAGAAAATAAAAAGAAAGAACTAAGGGATTTCATAGATAGGAAAATAGACCGACTAATAGAAGAACAAGATGATAAGTTGAAGCAATAGAGAAAACTAACAACGCAGGAGGGACATAAAGAAAGAGAATTAGATATCAAGGTTGAAAGAATGAAAGAAGGTTTGAAGAACACATATATCCAACAAAGAAGTATTCCCACTCAGGAAATGTTAAGAAAATGGATATTAACTTCAGAATCTTTGAGGGTACCTCAACAATGCGAAGCCACTACACTAGGGGAAGATAAGAATAAAAATGGAAAGAGGATTCCAGAAACAGTTAGAGAGACCCGGATAATAGGAAAGAAGGAAAGAAAGCTCAATAAAAAGAAGGCTAAGTTGGAAAATCTATAAGAAGTTACAGAAACCAGATGGAAGAATTCACAGACTAGAACCTCGTAGGAGTCAGGTTCGTAGGATTTGAACCTCGTTGGAACACCAGGTCTGTGCGGATTTGGACTTCTCCCTAGCGAAGTTATATGACTTTTGGAGGTGCCCTAACTATTAGAATGACCCTATGGAACGGTTATAAAACAAATTTATGGGCTTATGGACTTCTTTTGGACGTTAATATCGTGCCATAATGGATATATTTACATTAATGGAAGCATTTCCTGACCGTTGGAAGATTCGTCATGATACCTCGCTTATTTAACTTGTTGGTCATTGCGTTGGGACCAATTTTTTCTACTCGTGATTGATTGAGATAAGCATATAATTTTCCAAGTGTCAACCTATGCTATCTGAAACTAGACCCCACATGTCCATTTGTCTACCCTGTATGTCCATTTGTCTACCCTGCTTGTCTGTTTGTCTACCTCACCTATCTGTTAAAAGCTATAATGTCGGGCGAACCTAGTGAGTTGGAGAATTCTGTCAAGGAATTTATTAAGAAGCTAATGGCCTACATACCTATATCTAAAGGTATTCATGCATTGTTGACTAGGGGACTGCAGGCTTCCCCTTCTACCGGACATCGTTCCACCCGTATCAACCCCAAAATTGAACATCAAAGTAAGAAACGTGGTGATCTGGCTAACACGAAGTCGATCCCATCAATCCTGCATGAGTATATTCTGCCTATGGCTAGTGTTGTTAACCGTGACAGTATCCCTCAGGATTTGATTACTCCATCTTCACTACGTACATTCTGAAAGGAATTTGCATAGTCAGAATTCAGTTAGGACAGATCCCATCGTTGAAGCACAACAACTTCAACTTAGGATACTGGAAGAACTATGCCATGTTGGCTCCTCACCACTATTTAACGAAGACAACCAGAAAGAATCCTCACCTCATCTTATAGCCATGGATTAAAGGGTTGGCGTAGTCAACCGTGTTGAACGTGATGAAGGCCCCACATTTTGGCCACCACCAGGAGGTTAACGCTTGCATTAAACTCATTCTATCATGCTATCATGGAAGATATATATGGCTTGATAGAAGGATTACTGTGGATCCGGAGCTGATCCATTGGATCACAACTTTAAGTGTGAAGGGTCCTGACCCACAACAATTTTATCAAGGAAAGGACTCAGACCGTTCGTTATCACAATGCATTAAAGAAGCTTATGGAGAGGTGGAAAAGGAAAGCGAGGTTACAAGATAGCCTATATACAGGATGACGTAGTGTGCCTTGATTTCCAACTCTTAGCTGGCAAGCTAGTGAGGAAGAACTTCCCCACATAGGTCACTGGGTTTGTGGTGGACCTCACAGGAAAGTGTGTGGAGGGAATGCAAATGAACTGGGTGAACTACCTCATCAACAAATTAGAAAAGGATTGTCGCGAAGCCCGAGACTTGGGATATGAATTCCATTACAGTTGGTTGATAATTTTAATCGCATTTGTCGCTTGGCACATGCATGAAGGAGCCACTTTCCTAGAGATCAAACCTTCAGATCCATTGGTCGCTTAGTTTTCCACACTGTGGTATACAATGACATGACGAAGAAGTGGCAGTCTAATGTCGTGTTTCATGGATATTACCAACAGTTGAAGGTCGCCATTGAATCATTCTCACATATGACACTGTGTACCTAGCATCAATACCGACCCATAGAAAAGTTTTTCATCGATCCCCATTTCATCTACATCACTGCGCAAAGAGATGAAAACTGAGAATAATTGCAGTCATACTACAAGCTGAAAGATGAAGATATGGAGAAGATTACAAAGGAATGGCCAGAGGAATTTCTTGTACCTGTTGCCGATGTAGAGTTATCTGACACTGACATGATAGGAATCCCCATAGTTACACGAGTTGAACATGTTAGATAGTCAAGTGGGATGAAGAAGTAGAAAAAGAAGGAAGAATTCCATGACATAGAGAGTGATGAAGAGGAAAACGCTTCTGGAGATAATGGGTCTAACTCACCAGGAGGAGGAGAAGATGAAGAAAAAGGATAGGGAGGAGGAGATGAAAGAGAAGAAGAGAAAGGAGGAGGCAAAGCTACACCGTTGGAAGATCCCCCTACTGGGATAGTAACACCAAAAAATAGGAAAGTTTCTCCGAAGAAACCTTCAGCAAGGAAGAAATCACGTACCAATAAGGCATCGTTGGAGGCCACTCTCACTGATGACGACATCAGTCTAGTCCATGGAGCTATGGAGGATGCTTATGAATACATGTTGCAGAGATATGGAGAGAAACATGAGGAGTTATATAGAAGGATTGAGAGAGAATTGAAGGAAGTGCAACAGGTTGTTTGCTTGGTCCGCGCAGTACCTACTGTGTCATCTGTGCCTTTATCATTACAGACTACAGAATTGGGGAACGAACTAGCTAGGTTAAGAAGGCTTGTGGATGCAATAGAAGCTCGGTTCCAGATATCTCAGGAAGAGAAGGAGAAGGCTATAGAAGCCTTTCAAAAGGAGAAAGATGAAGTCCTAGAAAAATTGTGAGTAGTGTAGGATAGTGTAGCTACCCATGAAAGAGAGAAAGCAGAGCTTTAGGTGAAGCTTCAAGAGGAAAAAGCTGAGCTACAAAGAGAAAAAGATCAGTTGCTCATAAAGCAGGTCATGGTCAAAGAAGTGGTAAGTAAATCATGTTTCTTTGTGCCAGGCTTGGAACAAGAGGAGCAAGAGTCAGTTGAAGCTCAAGTAGTGAAGCTCGTAGAGACCCTCCAGTAGCTTCAAGATAGGATAATAGAACTAGAGGCCCAAACAATGTCGAGCACCCTGCAAGAGGTGTGTGACCAGAGGGAGGAGACTGCTAAAAATGCAGTAAAAAGTATAAGAGCCCTTGCCTCAGAATGTAAATAATTAGGTGATAGAAGCACCTAGACATATGAATGTCTCACCGAGGATCTAGAGCTAAAGAAGCTAGAAGCACAGTTACAGGAGGTGCAACAACAATAATTTTTGTTGCAGGCGCAGATGAAGCTTCTCACCGCAGTGGAAAGGATGAAGAGATCCTAGGAAAAGCACACAATACAACAACATATTACTTCCCTCCAGGGTAAGGTAATGGAAGTAACACAAAAGCTACAACCTATGCAGGATGAAGATTGCAAGGTGTTTGAGGAGATTGATGGACAGGGCTCACAACTAGATAAAGTAGTTGTAGCAGTAGAACAATGCCTGGAAGGGCCTATTACGGAGCAGAAAGTCCAGGAGCTCACTGAGCAGGAAGCTCAAGCGAGGTAGCTTGAGTTAAGCTTGAGGATTTTGAGGCAGCATTGTCCGGACCTGAGTGACTCGGGATGAGTCATAGGTGAGTGTTGGGGGCCTATTGGCCCTCGACCAAGTTTTGAGGAAACTTTGGTCATATTTGGCCCACTTTTGGACTTCGACATGTTGGTCGAAGAAGGAGCACCCAGGCAGAGTTGAGATTGCAAATCTCACCCATTTTTTAGGGTTATGTAAAGGGTCCTCTAGGGTTTTGTAATGGCTTTATGGGATGTCATCCCATGGGGTTTTCCCATGTTTATGCCTTATTGTAAGGGTTTGTAAAGTATAAATAAAGGGTAATGTATTATAGAAGTAGGGAAGTGAATGTAGTTCTATATAAACAGAAGTGCTTTTGTGAAAATAAGTGTATGTGGTCGAGGCTTTGTGCCTGAATGTGATTTTGTAGAATGTGTTAAGTGTCATGAGAAGATATTTTCACTCTGTGCAGTTGACCAAGTTTTGGAAGGAGGATCTAGTTCTCAGTGCATAGATCTCCTGTCTTGTGCAGAGTTCGAATTTGTGTCTTAGGGCATAGGAGTGACTAAATGTAATATCTAGGCGAATAATAAAGAGGCAAAGAAGTTTGTGGATGTAGCCCCACCCTGGGGTGAACCACATATATCTGGTGTCCCTTGGTTTTCTTTGTGTTGTGTTATTTTTGTTATGAATATGCTTTGTTCTTTGATCATGATGTGTATTAGATAGATATTTTGTTGTTTAAGTACTTTACTTATGTTATGAAGGCTAGAATTAACTTATAGTGCTAAGTGTTAAGTGTTAAGTTCTCAGGGTATATAATCAAGTGTTGTTACTGCACTGATATATCTTTGATTATGATTTGTGGTGTTAATAGGGTTAGTAAACTAATGCATGCCACCTTATAAACATTAATAGAATATTCTACGAAGTTCTTTTATCACATATCTGTGTCCCAGCCTGGTTATAGACACTTGCGTCCTGTAACCCCCCCTGCTTCTACCTTGGGTGAGACTTCACCTACTTCATGGGTGTTTCCGAAAGGTCTGGTAATCAGGGTTTTGTTGGTTCTTTGTTAAGCATTGAACCCTGGGTCTACCCTTGTGTGAACAAAGGGTGTGAGATTTGAGTGTACATCTAATTGTAAAAGGAGTTTCCAACACTTGACGAGTTTGTTGAAAAGTGCACCACTTTTGAGAATTGTTGATCCTAATGAAGAATTCATTGTGTGCATTGATGCATGCAAGGAAGGGATTGATGGAGTCCTTAGTTAGAATGAACATGTGGTGTGCTACAAATAAAGGAAGTTAAAAGATCATGAAAAGAATTATACTACTCATAATTTATAATTGGCATCCATAGTGCATGCCTTGAAGATGTGGAGGCACTACCTCATGGGGAAAATATTTGAGTTGAGGACAAACCATAGTGGTATGAAATATTTATTTGGAAAACCAACTTTAAATGCAAGGCAAAGCAGGTGGTTAGAATTCCTCGGTGACTATGAATTTGATATAAATCATATCAAGGGTAAAGATAATATAGTGGTTGATGCACTCAGCACGAGAGTGCATGGAATGCATGCTACAACCATTAGCATGTACAAATAACATTTGAAAGACAAAATGTTAGAGGCTGCAAAATTAGATCAACATTATGTGGAAATAAAGACAAAGCTACAGGGGCAGAGTTTATGTAGAAAATTCATAGGAGTTGAAAAATATTCCATTTAAAGAAATGCATAATGTGCCCTATGTTGGACACCCAGGTTACCAGAAAACTATTAGAGTTGTCAAGAGACAATATTATTGGATAGGTATGAAGAAGAAAGCAGTTTATTTTATTTCTAGGTGTTTGGAATGCCAAAAGATCAAGGCTAAGCATAGACGCCCAGCTGGTTTGCTACAACCATTACCCATTCCTGAGTGGAATTAGGAAGTGGTCACAATAGATTTCATCACTAAGCTACCTGAAAATACCAAGCAGCATGATTCCATCATGGTAGTGGTGGATAAGCTTATTAAAGTTGCCCACCTTATTCCAATAAAGCTCACTTACAAGGAAACAAACATTGATAATATTTATATGAGGGAAATTTCCAGGATTAATGGTATACCCAAGACAATTGTATCTGACAGGGATCCCAAATTTACATCAAATTTTTGGAAGGGATTATTTAAAGGATTGGGGACAAATCTAAATTTCAACACATCCTATCATCCATAGTCAGATGGGAAAACAGAAAGGGTAAATCAAGTAATATAAGATATGCTAAGAATGCATGTGATGGACAACCCGATGCAATGGGAAAAATATTTACATTTGGTTGAGTTTGATTATAAAAATGGGTATCAAGAATCTCTAAAGATGATCCCATTTGAGACACTTTATGGTAGAAAGTGCAACACACCAGTTAGTTGGGACAACCCAACAGACAAAGCAGTGGTTGGGCCAAATTTGCTAAGGGAAATGGAAGAGAAAATGGTGAAAATAAAATAGAACTTAAAGGTTTCCCAAGATAGGAAGAAAAGTTATGTAGATAAATGAAGAACTCGCAGATAATTTAAAGTGCGTGACCACATGTTTTTCAAAGTGAAATCTAGGAAGAGTTCACTTAAATTGGGAAATTGTTCAAAAATGGAAGCATGTTATCGTGGGTCATTTGAAATTTTGGAGAGGATTGGTCCTATCGCATACATACCTGCACTTTCTGCATACATATGCATTCATAATGTGTTTCATGTATATTTTCTTAGAAAGTATGTGTCTTATGATAATCATCTAATTGATTGGAATGTGGTTTAGGTGGAGAAAGAAGGAGACTTTTGAGTTTAGTCGATGTGCATATTGGACTGGAAAGTCAAGTTTCTCTAGAATTGAGAAATAAGGCTAGTAAATGTCTAGTGGACATGTTATAGTTCTGAGGATGCAACTTGGGAGCATGAGGATGCTATGTGTGTAGAGTACACATATCTTTTTGAATACTTTTGAGGTTTTTCTTGTACATAATGCACTGAGGATAGTGCATAAATAAGGGGGAGGGGAATGTAATACCCCTAGGCCGAACCTCAATTGTGATATTAATGTAAATGTACATATAGTTTGTTGAGTTGTGGGTGCACAACTCTTGGGTATAGTTTAGCGCACGTGAAAAAAAGGAAGAGTGAACCCTCGTTTCATATCTTTGTGCGTACATGAGTAAGTGTGAAAGGATTGTTATGCACATGAGCCACGAGAAGATTACACTCCCATTTCATAGATTTGTGTGCACCTGAGTAAGTGTGCGAGGATATCTTCAAAGTGCGCAGTGGACCATGTTTGTAGCCAGGGTATTTTGGGGCCGAAGAGCCTTTGTATATATGTATATTGAGTCCAAAGTGTCTTTGTGGTTATTAGGTTGGAGAGCCTGGATTGTGACAAAGGCTAGTGCACCTATTTTTGTAAAATGTAATTGCACTTGGATATTAATAAAAAACATATCACTACACACAAAGATCAATAAAATTAAAAGAGACGAGGGGCTAAAACTCCACTAGAATGGGAAAGAGGTTGGAAGCTTAAAAGAAATATTTTAATAATATTTCCAAAATTATAATTTATGGGATATATATTTATCCTAAGTTACTAAGGGATTGGAACGAGTCACCAAGTGGAGAGAAGATAGTTCGTAAGGTAACACATGTCTATTTCTATTCATGCAAATATATTTTTGGGCCTTAGTGTATTTTGAGGATTCACTCATTCCTTCATCACACAAACCAAATTTCCTCTGCTAAGAATATGTATCTTTTGTGTAACCTTCTGTCATCACATAGCCATGTACTTGGGAAGGCCTTTGTTTTATTGAAGAGGTGGGTTTCCAGGCCCATGTGTTATTATAGAGGCAGGTTGTAAGGCATGTGTTCTGTTGAGGAAGTGAGTTTTCCGACCCCTAAGCATTCCCTCCATGTGAGAAAACTGTTGGGAATTGATTCCCAAGGTGCCAAGAAACAACTACAGGGATCTGAGACTTCATGTCTGGCCTATTGTTGAATCATCAGAAGGAAAGTGGGGCAGCCAAAGTACTATTTAGAAGAGAAGGGGAACACTTCCTAGGGTGGGACAAGCATGTTGGGAATGAGGGATTGTAGGCTGGTTGTTATAATTGGCACCTGTGTTTGAGATTTTTTGTTGTGTGAGAGACCTGATCCAAGTTAGTTCTCCTTTTTCCAAGTGGAGTTTTAGCCCCAAATCAAGGGTGCCATGCTTCTTAGTTTATGAGAAGCATATTCAATGCCTAGGAGAAATGTCTGAGGTTGATGTATAGTTGGTGGATTACAACAAAATATAAGTGTCTTATTATGTGTATTATTCTCTGAGTAATGTGCATATACATGTTAAATATATATTGTGTGTTATAATTGTATATAGATTTGTGCGTGGATTATATATGTTGTAGAACTTCATGTTTGTTGCATATGCAGGGCATGGGCCATGACGGTTATATGTGTTTATATATTATTAAACATGTGAATGCTTATGCTATTTCTATTTATGGATTTGGTACATAATTATGATGGGTTGTTCATGTATTGATAGTTATGCATAACTATTGCAAATGGTGAGCAAGGTAGTTATTAAGTGTTCCTGTTACACAATTTCGTGGATATGGTCATGTGATTCTAGGGCAAGGCCTGGATCATCGTGTGCATAGGGAAATCATTCTACACGCGCAAATGGAACATACCCCACATAAATCATATGAATGGTTGTGTGCTTAGTTGTATTATGAGTTCATTATGTTGTTATAGTCTCTATTTGTTGAGTAAATTTAGCAGTAATTTTATGGTTTCTAGCGTGAAGCTAGAAATGTCATGTGTGTTGAGGGATAGACGACGTAGACAAGACAATGATGGTTGAGCGTGCAAAATTTCTAAGACTTAGTTATTGTGCACGATTTGAAACTGATTTGTGTGCACTAGGAAAACGTAGTTGCACGAAGTACAAGGCCAGTTGTGTGTGATGTTGGTTTCAATGAGTTTCTTCCATAGAAGAAATAATTGATATCAGAGCTTATTTAACTAGTTGCGGTAGTTGAGACTTTGCAATTTGGTAATGGGACACAACTAGGAGTATGGATACATTACAAAGTGGTATTAGAGTTCAAAATTTTGATGTCACGTGGCCTGAGGTAGAGCTAGGGATGTTACAACAACAAGTCAGTCCTTCATTTTTTCGATTTTGGGCTCCCTCTCAGTGTCACTACCATTAGCCATGGATGTCCCTCCAAGTATATTCACTTTTCTTGTGAAGGGTTCGTCCAAGGTACCCAAGAGTTCATCTCAAGACTTCTTCAAAACTCTGTGATTAACTTTTCAATTAATACTGCAATCAAGCCTATGAAAATTTATGCAATAGTCCTATGTTTGTCTACCTTTCCCAAGTTATCGGTTCACCCTCATAATTTTGTGCTTGGATTTCTCAAGCAGTGGGCCTAGGTCTACTCACGATTCATGCCTTCATCTACAAGTTTTCCTTTCACTTCTATCACAAACCACCAAGTTTGTGCTCAGGTTTCCTTTGCGATGGGTTAGTTTTTCAAACCCTCACCAAGCCTACACCCAAAATTTCTTACAAACAAGTGTGCCCCTCCAATAACTATTATGACTACACTAGTGGAGAAGAGTTAAATATGATTTGATACCACTTGTTACGAAGGTGACAACTTGGTTAAGAGATCACAAAATTTTCTTTCAAGTCTACTTTGATACCACCTATCGTAGAGACAATGATGAAGAGTGTTGGCACAGGGGCAGACCCAGGGTTCAACTTTAACAGTGCACCAACAAACCCTAACTACTGGCCCTTTCAGCAACACCTTTGAATCAGATGTAGTCTCACCTAAAGTAGTGATAGGTAGTTGCAGGACATAGGTGTCTACAAATATAACACATAGACTCATTAACAATCTTACCTCAGCTTCACAAAGTTAACTATATCATCCATCTTTAACACAACAATGTAATGAAAATACAATAAGTAGCAAATAACACAACATCAATCACAAAGAACAACAAGATATACATGGTTCACCCTCTCGCTAGGGCTACGTCCATAGAACTATGCTTCTTGATTTATTAGGTGAAAACATAAAGTTCTATTTGTGCACTTAGTTGCAGATCTTCCTCTCCTCTCTCTCTTTATCTCCCCTCCCTGCACACCTAGTTGTAGGGTTGATCTTCACACCCAGCTGAATATCTTACAATATAGACTCAATATTGTTCTCAACAATAATAAACAATGAGAAACAACCATAATACGACCAACGAACAACCATAATACGAACAACCCTCTCAACTCTTCTAGACCTTTATTTATACATTACATGACCATAGTCTAGGTATCAAAACCCTAGATCCAAAACCCTAGGACCACTTGACCCGCGTTTTAAGGGCTTCAATAGCCTGCCCTTCATTATTTTCCATGAGGTGCTCCAAAGCATCCATTGATGTCTTTTTCCTCTTTCTGAGTTGTCCACGATCCATCTTCTTTAATGTTTTCTCTTCCTTGATCTTCTCTTCCAATGGCTAGCTTTTCATTTACTTCTCTCCTTCTTTTCTACTTCTTTAATCACTTCGACCCCTCCTCAGTTTATGTGCCTTCCACGCAGTTTGTACTTCACCTTTCTTCCTTAATCTTCACTTCCTTACATAACTAAGGGCCAACAAAGAGCTCCCTAACCCTTCTCCAAAATCTACAATGAATCCACTTTGATACCACATGTCATGACCCCACGAGACGCCTGATTAGATATTGTGATTGTTCACCTCCTAAGGGCCTGTGACAACATGACAATTATTACTTGGTTGCTTGGCACACCAAGAATACTTCATCCAGACTATGCCTCTTCACCTAGAGCATACCCATACTCCACTCTAGGCTACTGGTGAGTCACAAGCCTATTGTAGTGAAACTCTTTCTTACTTAGACAATTGTTAACATATTTTAACACCTAGTCTTATTTAAGCATACATTCCATGAACATGAGAATCCAAGTGAAAAATTTCGAAACAAATGAAGACAAACATAGATATTGTGCGGGTGGCACAAATCATTCCTAACATCCGACTAAGTCTTTGTTACTGCAAAAAAATTACAATATGAGCACTACCGGCTCGATTTAAAAATTTGACAGAGTCACACGACTCACATCACCTCACCAAGAAACTCATGAACAGATTCATCACACAAATATGCTATGTTGCAACCATCTCCACAACCTCCTGCAATGCACCTTAGATGTGCCCGCAACTGTATACTTTCACCAAGATAACACAATTTTTTGTTCTACCTTAAACATGCCTCCATAGACCTACATTTCAAGACTTTCACAAAACATCCCATAGTGTCACACCCTTAGCTACATGTTTTCTATCTTGGAAACTCTGCCTCAAAATTGTTCTTCAAATCTCTTGCCAAAAAAGATCTTTGCCTTCCATTTTTTTTTCTCCCTTGATTTTATATGGACTCTAAGGGTCACTTGTGTGAAACTTCATGTCCCTTGGGTCGGAATGCATGATCCTTGGGTGTATGCCCATTTCTTTGTGTGGTCTCTCGTGTCGATCATCATGACTCTGCATGGGTGTGTCAATGGGGTCGTCCAACCTCTCTAGTGCACCCATGTTGTTGACGATAGACGAATCCACTCCTTGGGCATGCTCCCAAGTTCCCCAACACTTTCCAAAATGCAACCCAAGTCTTTGTCAATTGTTTTAAGGAAAGTAAGGTATGTTCCCCTTTGGTGCTGCTCATCACCATCGTGCACCCAAGATGCTCTTGCTAACACCCAAACATCTTCACTCTCCTAATTGGTCGCTTCTTCCTTGTGTTCTTTGTTTGTTCCATCATTGAATTTTCTCAAGGAGCGTGTGTGTTCAGTGGGTGTCATGCGATACCTTACACCATACAAAATGAATTCGAGTATGTGGCTTCCTATCATGATTCCTCTCAACACTATATCTAGGTTCACCTATACCCACTTAACTTTTAATTCTCTATACTCCTAGTGAATGTAGACCCTTGAACCCTCTACCATCAAGCTTGGGATTCCCCCCCCCCATAGTTCCTCATAATCAATTGAATTTAAATTTGATGTGAAATTATTTCCCAAGTCCTCCAAAGTTAAAATGTTTTCCTTTTTTTATGTGTGTGATAGCACCATTGCTTCAAAGTTGTATCCCTTAGTCACATTAGGGTTTTGAGGAATAGTTTTTTTTGGTTGTGGAGACTTTAGAACTATACTTTCCTCCATGATTTCCCCTAGATTATACCCCTTTGAATCTTTTCATTACACTAGCAATTCCTCTCTCGAGTTGAAAATAGACTTAATGAGCTCCTCCTCCCCTTTCTTTGAGTAGGTTACTAGATCCTCCTCCTACATACCTTCGTGGCCCTTCAACATTGATTAAGTTATGTTAAGAGGAAGCATGACAATAATGAAGCAAATAATGAACACACATGTGCACAAAGAAAACTAGATCAGATAGTGTTTGTATCAGTATGTGATGACTTGTACATTGCTCTATGATAGTGAGCATGAAAAGAAATAATCTTCATTGCTTATGATTCATATAATACTTTGTGTATATAGATTACCATTCAATCACATAAGTCATTATTTAGTTATTGATGGGTTGATCCAAGTGGAAAGATGAGATTCATTGAAGTGTGTTATCATTGTACATTGATTTGTACTTCCATGCGACGAGAGTTGATTCAATGAATTGTAGTTTTTCATGAAACTGAGATTGAAAAGGGTGTTGTTAATGTAACATTCATGAATGAGTAACTCATAGACAAAGGAATTGTTGATGAAAGGATGGTAGACAAGGTTTATATCTTCGAGAATGGAGTTGTCAACGTGAGGGAAATCGACAAGTGTGTTATCAACAAGTGTTGTAGATAAGTGGGTTATCAACAAGAGCATCTTTGAGAAGTGGGTTATCAACAAGAGTGTCATCAAAAAGTGAGCTATCAACAATCATTTCATCGAAAATTAGTCTATTGAAAAGAAGATTGTTGACATTGTCAAAGAAAATGTTCACAATGGTTGTCGATGCCAATAAAATAACAATTGATGAAGTAATTATCAACAACAATTGAGTGTTTGGATCAATCCACCCCCTTGGAGAGAAATGATCCCTATTTCAATAACATTTGGGGCCAAATTTTTAGATGGATTCTACTACTAAGGGATAACATGGTTGACTAAAATCTTGTTGCACTAAAAAGTCTAATTCTACTTTCCTTGCTTCATTTTAGTAATTTGGTACCACCATGTTTTAGCCTCACAACAAATTATGTGGTTTTGAATGATAACTCCCATGTATATCCCAAAGGTATAGATGTCCCAAGATGATACTGGCAATGTTGAAGTCTCCATCACAAATGACATAATCAATATCTTTTGTTTTAACCATGGTGATCTTTTGTGCTCTTATAGGTAGATAATCATAAAATGGAAGAAGGATGAATATTCAAGTAGTGATATTCATAACATATATCAACAAGCATATTTGGAGGAATGGTTGAACATATCAATTGCATCGCTTGCAATGTATGGTGTTGATACCATTGATCTTGATTTTAGTATGAAAATTAGGCGACAAATTAAATAGTGTGGCACTAATTAAGTTATGGGAAGTAGAAGCATGAAAATAATGAAAACAAATGTGAATAAATCAATCTATATTGAACAATGTTCATTTTTTTAACTGGAACTGGGAGATATTTATATTAAAAGACTGCAACAAATGCTTGTAGTAAGGTTACATCAAAAGATATTTGCTTGCAACAACATTCAAAATTATTGTTGATTTCCAAACTCCCTTCAAAGAAATGGGGAGAGAAATATTGAATATTTCTATTACTTTCCTTATTAGTTCACATGAGTAAATTCTCACAAATTGGTTACAAAGAATAACACAAAAACAAAATATGTTTAACCTTGGAGAATATTCTCAAGGGTTGGTTGACACCACTTTTGAATATTCATTTCTACCTCATGAGAAATCCATTCACTTGGATTTTACACCCCTTGTAAGTGGGGGTGAAGGATTTGGCACCTTCTTCAAAACTTATGCAAAGGATTTTGATGGCTTAGGTGGAACCTACACTTCACGTTCTACCTCTATTTCCTCTTCTAGAGCTAAGTTCATTTCTTCTTCCTAAGATTCTTTTGATTCATCATCTTCCTCCTCTGACTCTTCTAAATATTCTTTGTGTTCCTCTTATTTTGCCTCCTCTTATTCTTCTCCATTTGATTTTGTATCCTGAGGGGATGGGCCAAAACCATTATTAGGTTACATTGCTCGTTGATTAAGATCTGTTGCTTACTTCTCTTCGAATTTTTTCTTTGTATTTTCCTAATTTTCCTTTTCCTCTAAGTTTCTAAGAATTTCATATTTTTTTATGCTTGATGGAGGAGGGCCTTCTTGAGATGACTTGGAAGGCTTTTTTCATTGAAAATTCCTTCACCTATTTTATTTTTTCTTGAAATATGGCTCCTTCCTTTACTTCTACTTTGATTGTTGCGATGGGGAAGGTTGATCTTATTGAGATTTTGGATATTTTTTAACAAAGTGTCCATAAGAATGGCAAGCCATGAATTTAAAAGGAGTTTTCTCATAATCTATGCTTGCTAGTGACTCCACCCATCAAGGTTGATTTCTAGGGCTTCAAGGAGTCCCTTCTCCATATTAGCTTCCACACATATTCTTGTGCAAGAATATAAATTCCCTATTGGTTATGCAATATCAAT
>SNQJ01S0181995.1:34629-47819 GCA_010110895.2 Picea sitchensis | reverse complement strand
CTTTTGTTTTAACCATGGTGATCTTTTGTGCTCTTATAGGTAGATAATCATAAAATGGAAGAAGGATGAATATTCAAGTAGTGATATTCATAACATATATCAACAAGCATATTTGGAGGAATGGTTGAACATATCAATTGCATCGCTTGCAATGTATGGTGTTGATACCATTGATCTTGATTTTAGTATGAAAATTAGGCGACAAATTAAATAGTGTGGCACTAATTAAGTTATGGGAAGTAGAAGCATGAAAATAATGAAAACAAATGTGAATAAATCAATCTATATTGAACAATGTTCATTTTTTTAACTGGAACTGGGAGATATTTATATTAAAAGACTGCAACAAATGCTTGTAGTAAGGTTACATCAAAAGATATTTGCTTGCAACAACATTCAAAATTATTGTTGATTTCCAAACTCCCTTCAAAGAAATGGGGAGAGAAATATTGAATATTTCTATTACTTTCCTTATTAGTTCACATGAGTAAATTCTCACAAATTGGTTACAAAGAATAACACAAAAACAAAATATGTTTAACCTTGGAGAATATTCTCAAGGGTTGGTTGACACCACTTTTGAATATTCATTTCTACCTCATGAGAAATCCATTCACTTGGATTTTACACCCCTTGTAAGTGGGGGTGAAGGATTTGGCACCTTCTTCAAAACTTATGCAAAGGATTTTGATGGCTTAGGTGGAACCTACACTTCACGTTCTACCTCTATTTCCTCTTCTAGAGCTAAGTTCATTTCTTCTTCCTAAGATTCTTTTGATTCATCATCTTCCTCCTCTGACTCTTCTAAATATTCTTTGTGTTCCTCTTATTTTGCCTCCTCTTATTCTTCTCCATTTGATTTTGTATCCTGAGGGGATGGGCCAAAACCATTATTAGGTTACATTGCTCGTTGATTAAGATCTGTTGCTTACTTCTCTTCGAATTTTTTCTTTGTATTTTCCTAATTTTCCTTTTCCTCTAAGTTTCTAAGAATTTCATATTTTTTTATGCTTGATGGAGGAGGGCCTTCTTGAGATGACTTGGAAGGCTTTTTTCATTGAAAATTCCTTCACCTATTTTATTTTTTCTTGAAATATGGCTCCTTCCTTTACTTCTACTTTGATTGTTGCGATGGGGAAGGTTGATCTTATTGAGATTTTGGATATTTTTTAACAAAGTGTCCATAAGAATGGCAAGCCATGAATTTAAAAGGAGTTTTCTCATAATCTATGCTTGCTAGTGACTCCACCCATCAAGGTTGATTTCTAGGGCTTCAAGGAGTCCCTTCTCCATATTAGCTTCCACACATATTCTTGTGCAAGAATATAAATTCCCTATTGGTTATGCAATATCAATATAGAAACCCAATTTATTCCCAATAATTGATAGAAAACTATCATCCCATAAAATTAATGAGAGGTGAGGAAACCTAACCCAAACAGGGACTAAAGAAATTTCCTATTCTAGGTTGAAATATAGTGTCCATGGGTCCATGAAGACAAATACATTCCCTTGGAACCCATGAATTAAGTCCCAAACACAAATATTAAATCTCCCACTTCCTTGCTTAAAAAAATAAATATGAAATATCCTCAGCCTAAGGCAAATGCAAATACTTGACCATTGTTTTTTAGTGGCCATTGTTATGCTACCCATGTGTTCACAACTTTTGAACTAGGCCATAAGCATGCCAATTTTCCAACCAGTTCCCTCTTAAAATAATTAAGGGATTTCCTTCTTTCCTTCAAGGAAAAAATATCTATATGGGGAATGGAATCCATCATTTTGACAAAGTGAAGTTTCTATTGTTGAGGGAGACCACATGGGGATAGAGCCAAAACTAGCACATTAAACACCTCAATTTCCTTCTTATTATCGTCCATGGATTATCCCCACAAGAGACAAATAACTTCAACTCGGAACAATGGCCGAAACCAACACCAGGTCAGTATTCAACTCCAACCATCATGTGATCTCAGAGAAAAGAGTTTAGGAACCAACAACAACCCACAAATGGTATGATGAACAACTGAATCGAGTGGATCTGCATATGATCGAGGGAGGTGATTAGGGGAAATCCTAACCATAGAGAGTTTCACATGAGATTCAAATCATCATGCTAAACAACAATGTTCATATTACTATTTGAATGACCTATACATTTCTTTGTGAGAGAAAGTGCCAAAAGAAAAAATCTCTACTACCTATTATTTGTATAGTACATTGTATATATAGAATCACATTTTAGTCATATAAGTGACTATTTGGTTACTAATAAGATGAGTTAGGTGGAAATATAAGAGTCCTCAAGGTGTGTTTTCATCATATGCTGATGTGTAATTCCATGTGGTAGGAGTTGATTCACTTAACTACAATCATTTTCTTGAATTGATGTCAGTAAGGGTGGTGTTGACATGAGGGTCATTGACATAGGACCCATCGATGAGGACCCCTTGATAAAGGAACAATGGATTAAGTGATTTTCAATCAAAGGATGGTTGATAAGGTACATGTCAACAATATTTTCCATGAATAAGCGTGACATTGATAAGGGGTTCATCAATATGAAGGCCATGACAAGCTTGCCATAAACAAGAGGGCTATTAACAAGCTAGTTTTCCACAAGAGTAGCATAGACAACTGGGGTGTTGACAACACTGTCATCAACAAGAAGGTTATTTACAAGAGTGTCATAAAAATATAACTATCGATAAGAACATCATCGAAAAGTAGGTTGTCGTAAAGTGTATCATCAACAAACAAACTATCAACAAAAGGATAAGCTATTAACAAAAGCATTGTCGAAATACACATTGGTGGTTAATATTGATGAAGGAACAACTAATGAATTTGTGATGAGGGAGTACTTATAAAAAATGAATGCAAAAGTGTATACATGGTAAGTTTTAATGCTTTTGTAAAAGCAATTAAAAGAAATATTTTGTGATTTAAGAATACCTTGAAGGTTGAATTGATTGTGCTAGAAAAATATACTAATATTCAAGGTTATTACATTATAAATTAATTCCTTAACCAATACACCGGAGTTTTGCTTATAAGATATTAAAAAAGAACAATAGTAGATAAAATAAGTTTTAGATGTGACATTATGAATTTAAGTGAGTGAGATGGTGTCAGTTATATTCAATGATTTTGTTGGTTAGAGTGTTTTTGGGAGATATCTTTTTGTTGGTGCGTTAAGGTTTTGTGAAAAAAACTTCTTAAATAAATTGACGACTAATACTTATTTGTAAAATCCTATATTCATATGACATGTAATTCCATGGTATAGTGGCGAGGACATTAGACTTTGAATCCAAGAACTTGAGTTCAAATCTCGGTGGAACCTGTATATACTTGTTTTCTTCAAATTGTCTTTGGTTTCTTGGATAAATAGAACAAAGTTCAAATCTCGATGGAAGATATATATCCTTGTTTTCTTCAAATTATCTTTGGATAAATAGAACAAAGTTCAAATCTCGGTGGAAGATATATATCCTTGTTTTCTTCAAATTATCTTTGGTTGCTTGAAGAAATAACAAAATTTCAAGGTAAAGAAAATTAAGTTAATTTGAGAATCCATTGATTTATTTATTTGAATTTGAAGATGCATTTACATTGTTTTGCAATGCAGAATGAAGTATGATTTCAAATTGCAATGCAAGATGAAGGACGATTTCAACTTCGAGCAACTAATGATTCATCGTATGCTCTGGGTATCAGTTGGAATTAAAACTCCCACCCTTCGAGTGCATTGTGAGGAGAGGGAGGGTTTATTGATCATGTGGAAAGGTGTTGTGGAGTTTATGTTTGGGAAAATATAACAAACGATATATCATGTCACATGCATTAAAAGAGATTTTGACATCTTGGGAGTTCAAGGTTTGAAACTCGTCGTCTCCTCTAGGTTCCATATGTTGTTTGACTCAAGAGACCACATCGGAGTGGAAATTATGCTTTACACAATTATTTTCTTTAAATGTCCAAAAACAAAAATCATAAGAAACAACAATATATGTGTCTTTCACATGGTTGGTTACCTTTTTAGGGTTTCACAAATTTAATGGATTTTTTTTCTTCTTCTTTTATTTATAGGAATTGGTATTTGGTCAAGATAATTTGAACAACACCCAAGTTCAAATCTAGTTGGTTGTCACTATAAAGACTAGGCTAGTATCAACAACCCATAAGCTAGTGCATAGTAGGAAAATTATGATTGAGCAAAGGCCAAGATATTCAAAGACACTCCCATGAGGGGGGTACCACTCATGAGGGAACTTACCCTTCTAACCTCATAAGAATGGGATAGTCTCGTTTTGATTTGAACCCAATTAGGGAGAGTGTGAGACCTACCTCCCAACCATCCAATCAAACCACCTCAACCTAATGGCTCTCTCTTACTAATGCAGTGAGTCTCATCGGGGATTTGAACCCAAATGGGAGAGTGAGAGACCTACCTCCCAATCATCCAATCAAACCACTTCAACCTAATGGCTCTCTCTTACTAATGTAATGTTTTTTTTAGGGATATATGCATGCTTTCCTATCAATAAATAATAAATAGGATAATGCACAATTATGTTGTATTTGGTATTTTGGAATAGTTTTTACGATTTTAAAATATTTTGTATTCTTGTATGCTATGCCACATTGGTTGTGAGTTTGATATATTACATTTATCAAAGGTATCCCTCTCTCCAAACATCATGTTGTATGTATGATCAATGGTCCCTTTGTTGATTATTATGTTCTTATAATCCTTGAGGACCAATTCTCTCTTGGAAAATGCAATGGGTTTCTATCTTGGTGTTTTAGATGCCAATTAGCTAAAACTCAATACTACAAGCATAGCTAGCACTAGTTGTTTATCAAAGGAATCCCTGTGTCCAAACATCTTATTGAGTATATGATGAATGGTCTAGTTATTGACAATTATTTTCTTATAATCCTAGAGGACCAATTCTTTATGGAAAATACAATAGGATTATCTAGAGGTTTTTTATGATGCCTCGAGTTCAAAGATCTACTAGGATAAAAATCAATACTACAAGAAAATATAGCTTTAGTTGTCTAGTTCAGGGTGGCCTAATTTCATCTTAGATAAATTTTGAATTTTCAAGTAATCTTGTTTTCCTTTTAGATCTCATTGGAAGAACTTTTGGATTCAAAGAATAGAGAAAAAGATAGATAAATGGATTATCGAGCACCTGATGTTGGTAAAATAAATAAATAAATACAAATATTCTCCAATGTTCTAGATTCTAAATATGTATATCATTCCTCTCTATGGGTATGTTCAGTTAGTGACTACCAGATACTAGATAAAATCTTGTGCAATTCATTTTAGGTACATTAATGAGGCAATCAAATCCATAAGGTAAATTGGAAATTGTGTAGTGTAATGTCCCCATTACCAGCAACTTAAAAAAATTTGTCTTTTGATACCACATTGTAGCATTACTAGTCTCAAGCTGGGAAATGCCACATCAGAATTATAACTCTCTGGTACTATTAATTAACTAATACGTCATGAATATGAAACAATATACATAACTAACAACATACAATTATCCATGCATATTAAACAATTACCAAAACATAAATAAATATATTACACATAGTAACAACATGTTATTACTCATAAAAATATTCATCTTTTATGAAAACATTGACTGACAACAGACCTTGGACGTTCCTCCCAACCATAGAACACACTGATCATAAAGTCTTAATCTGGATTTTAAGAGAAGAACGAAATGAATACAGATATATATTATTAACACAAAGATACAATGAACAATAATAGAGATATAGTAAAACTTGGCTTCTATTCAATAAAGAAATATGTTGAAACTGTAAAATGTAGATTGAAACAAGCTTGCTACAATGGTGGAGGCTTATCTCTGAGAAGAGATTTGACGGTTGCACTCATTCATAAGAAGATGAGTACAATGAGGCTCTAAAGAAATTTTTACACCAAACATGAATTCCAAAACCCTAGACATCCACAAACCTAACCCTAGGAGATGAAGCACCAAAATTCATGTGGGCCCCATTGGAGTAAGTGGGTACATCAACTTCCTGAGATTGTAAGTTTTGCATACGATCTTTGTTTTAGGTGCATGATAACCCGTTGGAAAGGTATATTCGAGGAATACACATTGTACCATCACACTCTAAATTTGTCTACAGTGTGATTGTGACAAGCCCAAAAATTGTTGTTTAGGGCCTCAAAACAACCCCGAAAGTTCAGGACTCGAAAAGCTAGGAAAATAATTGCCAAAATGAAAATTGTATGTGATCTAATTGAAATAGGTGGATGGACACTGATATCCACCTGGATCAATCCTCCCCCCTTAGGAATCAATGTTCTCCATTGCATTGAGTTCCCCCATCAAATAAGTAATTTTTTGTTGAATTTGGCCCCGGGTGAGCCACTTTCCTTGGCGTAGGAGTTTCCCTACTTTGAAAACCTAATAAAGTTGGATCCTATATTGGTGAGCTCCCTTGACCCATGTGTCAACTATATTATTAGTGGATGCATGTTCCATGCATTCAAGTTTTAGCTACGTTGGTTTCGATTGTTCTGGTATCTCTAAGGTGTCCAATAATGGTGGAAAATATGGTCAAAGGAGGTCCACATTAAATACTGGGTGCAAGACAAGGAAGGTTGGAAGGTTGAGCTCAAAATAATTATCACCCATGACCTTGGTGATTTTTTAAGTTCCATAGCAGAGTGGATGAAGATTTTGATGGGGCCTTGTAAGGCATTCTTTCTGCAAGTGAAACTAAATTTTATCTCCCACCTCAAACTTGTGTGTCACTCCGTGTTGATCATGGTGTTGCCTGTACTTGGAATTGGACTTCTATAAAATATCCTAAACCTATTGGAATATGTGTTGGATCCAATTAATAAACTAGGTATATTTGTCGGCTTCAGTTTGAGCATGGGAAGAGTCTTCCTGGGTGGTCGGAAGGGGTAGAGAAAAATCCATGGGACCCAATGGTTGAAATCCCAACCCCACTTGAAAGGGGATGTGGATGGTTGAGCTATGTATGGATTTGTTGTAGCTATGTTTAACATAGGGAAGAATATCATCCTATGTACATGGATTCTTGGAATTGTACATGTGCAGGATATGCATGATCATCCAATTGATGACCTCGATTTGGCCATCCATTTGGGGGTGGAACGAAGTGGATTTGGTGAGCTTGGTGTCCAACAGTGCTAGAGGCTCGACAAAAATGTGTTGAGGAACCAGTTGTCTCGATATGAGACAATGGTTTTTGGTATCCAAAAATGTACCCACATGCTTTCGAAGAAGATCTTGGAAATATCCTCTACTATGATCCTCTTCTTGCAAGCGACCAGAATCGCCATTTTAGAACAATGATAAAACACTACAAAAACATAGTCATTTCCTCACTTGGTTGATGGAAGACTTGACATGTAGTCCATCGAGATGGATTCCAAGGGCCTTTAAGGAGTATGCAAAGGGGTGTACATGCCTTGTTTCTTAATGGTTGGTTTGGTAATGGCACAAGTAGTGCACAAGATGATATACTTGCTAACATCCTATCGAAGTCTTAGCCAATTTAAATGTTTTTGGATCACTCACACTGTATTTTCTATGCCGAAGTGTTGTGACACCCAATTGTAGTGGGCTTCTCAAATCAGCTTCCCTTACTCTCTTGATGGAATGCAGAGATTTCTCAGATGACACAACAACTTGTCCTGAAGATGGAAATTAGTGATTGTTGTGTTTGCGCCCAACATCTAGTAGATGGCAATGAAGTTAGGATCTATATCATAGAGTTGGGGCCATTTGAGGGTCTTGTGGTTGTAGGAGTTTATCACCATGGTGAGTGTTGCAGCTAGAGAGTATTTGAGGCAATAAGTGACGTGCTTGGTGCTTCTTATATTATACTTGATGTTGAGATGGAACTGCTGCAAGTATGTGGACCACTTCTTATGGAAATCATTCTACAATTTTCCTTGTGTATGCATGAACTAAAATGACTTATGATCGGTGTGGATGATTGTCTCCTTACTAAGAATGTAATGCATCCATTGGCAATAGGCTTGCACAATGGAGTACGTTTCTTTTTCATAACTATGGTACTTATGTACAGAACCTGATAGTGTCTCACTATGATAGGCCACGAGGTGTCTGTGTTGAGTGATAAATAAACCCACAACATATTATAAAGCATCTGTCTCGATCTCAAAGGGTTGTTGCAGGTTGGGTAATGAGAGAACTGGGGTTGAGCACAAGCACTACTTCAAATAATTTAACTCTTACTATTGTGATAGGACCCACATGAAATTTTCCTTACCACCACCTTTGGTTACTTGGATGAGGGTCTGTGCAATATGGGAGAATCCCAACACGAACCTGGGATAGAAATTGGCAAGGCCTAAAAATCTATGAAGCTCAGTGAGTGTGGTTGGGGGTGGCCATTCACAAATGACTTGGATCTTGGATAGATCCACATGCACCCCATGTTCATAATGTTACGAGGAAAATCTCTCTATGTCTAGGGTAAGCCACAACAAACGAAAATGACTGCAGAAATCAAATATATCCCATAAACATGTTATATAAACCAATGTGCTAGCGAGATATGAAAGAAGCATACCTCGTCCAGATGTTCGATGAATTCCACCATTTATCACTTCGACCCAAAGCTATATACCTACAACAAGTTCTCAACAAACAAGCAGAGAAAGCATGTGGTGATAATATGAAAGGTTAGCACATTACATAGCATAATCCATCAATATACATAACAAATATGCCCATGGATAATAACTCATATATTTTTAAGATATCAATTGGATGGGAAAGGAGTATTTCTATTAATAAATGATCAGCAGAAGTGAAAATGTTACAGACTTTCATGTCGGCACGGTTCGGAACCGAGAAACTAAGTTCCTTCTAGTGGGGCCTCCACCACTTCAATCCTCCACCAAAGGCAAGATCATAAAATGGAGACAATGAGGTTCTCCATCAATAAGGGAAGATCTTGGGGGTTGAACACTGTGTTAAGACTTAAAGGACAAAGGGATGCAGACTCAATATGAAGTAAATAATTTCTTAAGAGTAAATTTTCTCTCAAAGTTCAATTCTTTATCCTTTTCCATAGCTCGGAATTGGTAAATTTATAGACTTAAAAATGGAATTGAAGGGATGACTCACAACATTTCCAGTATATGGAAGGCCAAGGATAAGATATCTCTTATCGTGACATGGAAACCTGACATTTCATTTTCATTTTTTGGCACAAATATCGATGTACGTGGGTTGTAGTGGAGAAGCCTGCGTATACGCTTGTTTTATAGTGTGCAAGATGCGTACAAGTGGAAATATTTGTATTTTCCTCTCTAGATTTTATCAACAGGGAAGATAATTCTGCATAGGGAAATGGAATAAGGCCCTCTGTGCAATATTGCATAGGGTGAGGAAAATATTTCTATAACATATGCCTCCTAATGTGTGAGGTAATAGGAGTATCTTCGATGGCCGAAATACATTATAAACAACCCAAAAGTGGAGTGGTAGGGAACCAATTGGATGAACTAGTTGCTCATTACATTCTGCACTGACTTTTCATACATGGTTGCTAATAAACTTACACTACAAATCCATGTAAAAAATATACCAAACAAGTGTTTGTGGCCATGAATAGGAAAATACAAATGTGGTTACATGCCAATAGTTTTCATCATCGTGAACAAGGCCCAATCAAGCTGGTCTCAAAACCAATCTGAAGATATCTGTATACCATGAAGTACAATCTAATCTCCCATGATCACTGAAGTCATATAGGTATTGGTCCAATGAAAAGGAAGCAACAACTCAGGAAAGTTGTGGCCAAATAGTGATGTCTTTGAGTCTTCCACACAATCCGCCAAGGGTGCAAGTCTACATTATGTGAATAAAGGAGTTGAGGTTGAACACAATGAGACATCGTTTGATTACCAGTCGTTGATGTATATTGTTAACAAACGCGAGACAACCTACCGATAATGAAATTAGGTATCAAGGCCCCGAGTACATTCTTACAAGTGTGAATAAAGGAATCGATGTCGAACACATGAAGAATCCATCAATTAGGAGACATTGATGTATTCCCAGCTGTCGATGGTGAGAGGGCCTGCCATTAATAACTGCAAGACTCAAGGAATTCATAAGACTCTAGGTCTCGTTTCCAGAATAAATGGGTTGAAGTCAATGGAAAGAGACCCGCTAAAAGGAGAGCATTAAGGCATATCCCATCATTCAACATGAGGTACAAAGCAGAAGCTTCATGATTTGGTGGAAATCAGATGAAGAAAATGTTCACGAACTAGCAACCCTGTGTGTCTTTTGTGTGTGACAAGTGCAAGTGGTACACAAAAAAGACCCTCTGAATATCATCCAATGATGAAAATTGTTGACAAAGGCGAGGAAACCACCAATAAATATAATGGCATCCAAGACACTACACGAATCCCAATGTGTGAATAGATGTCTTTCCTTCGAACAAAAGGGAAACCACCTAGTCAATGACCATGACGAAATGTCGACTGTTGGGTTCAAGGTTACCTACCAATGATGAAAGTAGGGCCAAGGTGAATGATAGGACTAAAGTATCATGTGATTTTGAGACAAACTGAGGGTATGGATGACATGCAAAGTCAATATTTCTGAGGAGTGGCCGACACAGGTTGATAGACTTCCTTTGAACAAAAGCATGAGACATATGGAAAACTTCGACAGCATAGACCTGATGATAAAACCATGAGATGCAGGAGGCATCAATGAAATTCTTTGTAGGGATTGGAAGAGTAACCATTCGGTAGAGAAGACTCTGTAACAAGCTCAACTTCCTAAATTCATGCTAATCCCAAAATTATGATGATGAATGGACTCAATAACTTTGTGCTCTATTCAAAGGCAACACGACTACTGCAAATACGAGATAATACTCCCTTCCTGCCCATATTTTTTTGTTTTTTTATAGACAAATGAATGCTATGATACAAAGGAGGAAATGAGCATCGCAAGTAATAAAAACTAGTTCCAGTAGTGGAACATACCTATACTCAATGCAATGAAGTGCATGCGGGAGATGGACACTCGGGGGAATTTTCCCTCCTAGGTATAGTGTGTAAAATTGTGAAGGATATAAACAAGTCTCTGCTTGGTTGAGGATGAAAAACTGTTGAGGCAAATGGTTTATAATGCAAAGTGAGAACCGACTATAGGCTCAATACTGCAAGCAAGGGCATGAGATGCAATCACAAATTAATACCAAAAAATGTACTTTTTTATGTCTTTTAGTCTACTTGGTGTGAAAAAGGGATAAACTTGTGCCAAATAGACATCTTTTCAAATCAAAATTACGAGTGTGAAAGAGACAAGTTCACTTGGCAATATTTTCTCTTTTTGAAAACGAGTCGGAAATGATATTAACTAAGACTCACGACCTTTCAAGTCCAATTTAATGAGTGTGAAAGGGAAAAATCACTCGGAAATATTTTCTCTCTTTGAAAACGAGTCGGAAAAGATCTTAACTAAGAATCACGAGCTTTCAAGTCCAATTTAATGAGTGTGAAAGGGACAAATCACTCGACAATATTTTTCATTTTTTAGATGAGTCTGAAAAGATCTTAAATCAAACTCGTGGATGATGTTCTAAGTAGCATATAATGGGGGATGCCAAGGCTCCCTCGCAAAAATTCTATGAAAGGTCGGAAACTTATGAAGAGCTGACACAAGCTTAGGAAAACCCAAAGCTTTCCAAGCCAAGGAGGATAAAATACTTGCAGAGGTTACCTTATCTACAATATATCTAAGAATTCTCCTTATCTGGAAAGGTGTAGAAGAAGGAATTAGAGGCTCTAAAAGATCATTCCAATCAAAGGAAGCCACCCTAGGACTTGGAGGGAGCATACTCGAAGAGAGTGGAATACTCCCTAGTGAAGAAGGTACATAACTATAAATGCTAAGGACATGGTCGAAGGACGCATCACCCTCCAAAAGAAGAGTGGGATTGGTCGAAGATTTCATTGGAAATTTCACTTCCTTAGGCTTGTTACTCTTCAAGAGAAGAGTGGGATCAACCAAACATTGCATCAACATGATCACTTCTTCAATCATTTATTGAATAGGATGCAATACAATAAGGTCAAGAGATGCATCACCCCCAAAAATAGGAGTGGTCTCTGTCGAATATTGCATCGACATGACCATTGATTGAACAGGATACGAGACCACAAGGTCAAGGGATGTATCAACCCCTAAAGGAAGAGGGGTGTTAGCTGAATATTGCATCGACATGACTTCTATATCAACCAAAGAAGTTTGGGAATCCAAAGACGACTTAGAACCTGAAGGGCCCCTAGGAAAGGACCACGCTTCTTGTACCACAAGAGTAGCAAGGAACAAATGAGTAAGGTGATATCCTTTGTGAAACTAAAAAAGGAACTTGGTCTTATGTATTACACATCTATGCCTTTCAATCGTATGAATTCCCCCAACATGATTTGGAGTGGCTGGTGACATGCTCCTAGCATGACTTGTAGAGACTAGTATAAAATCTCCAAAATGGCTGGCAAAGGTTGGTGATGAATCCCCAACATGACTAGTAGAGGTTGGTGGTGTATGTGTAGTGTGACTAGAAATGAATAGACTTGTTCCCCCAGCATGACTTGCAATGGCTGGTTGTTGGTCTTCAACATGACTAGTAGAAGTTGTTGACCCATCTCCAACATGACTAACAGAGGTTGGTGATTGTTGTAGGAAAATCTTCCTGCGGACAGGTAGATCACCTCTAAGGCTTGACCTTAACCCTAGACAGAAAAATGCTTAACGTGGACACTGACTTCCTTTCAAATCTATATAGACTAATGCATGAGGAGGAAGGATAAGATAAGTACCTTTTAATCGACGTTTGTCCCTGCACGCTCCGAGTTGCGCTCTAGTCTTTTGCTCCTCGCTGATTTCTGTGGACAAAGCAAGATACGACCACTTCCTACTCTACTGACATTAGCTTGAAAACATATCTATCAGTAAATGACAAGTTCATGTAACATTAGACACAAGCTATAAAGAAATAGGCCAAACGTGTCATATTAATGAGAATAGCGACAACAGTGCTTACAATCGTAGATGCGAATGCGACAGCTTCGTCAAGTCCTCTTC
>SNQJ01S0181995.1:15426-26349 GCA_010110895.2 Picea sitchensis | reverse complement strand
CTATGTGATGTGAATGTGAATGTATGCTAAGTGCGAGTAGAGTTTGTAAGTGTTTTGTGCATGATTGTAAGAGACTTGCAGAGCTAAGTGTAGGTCCTTGTAGCAGATTGTGGAAGGCTTTGTGCTATAACGCAAGGACGAAGGATCTAGCGAGCTGCGCAGATCTTATGTCTTGTGCAGAGTAAGGGTTTTGAAGGCTTTGTACTTGTAACTGATTGAATAAAGACAATAAAGAAGAACAATTGGTGGACATAGCCCCAGGGTGAGGGTGAACCATGTAAACATTGTGTTATGTGCTTTGTGCTTTGTCTTGATGTGTTCACATGTTATTTGCTAAGTGCTTTGATATGTTTAGATAGATTTGGTTCTTATTTGTGCTTATGACATGTGAGAATATTATATGTGATCAAGATAGTCATGCTTAGTGCCATATATGCTCATTCTGATCCATTTGTATGCTAAGTGTTTAAATATTGTAGATTAGTGTGAATGTTGCAAAGCTCTGTTTTATCAGTGAAGTGAATAGTGATTGCATATTGAGGGACTAATAGTGATAAGAGATGTATTAAGTGTTATAATCATATATCTGTGTCCCAGCTAAGGTTGCAGACACCTAAGTATTGAAACCACCCCTGCCTCTACCTCGGGTGAGACTTCATCTTCTTCACAGGTGTTTCCAAAAGGGACGGTAGTTAGGGCTTTGTTGGTGCGTTGTTGTAGCATTGAACCTTGGGTCTGCCCCTGTGCCAACAGTCCTCAACACTAGAGTATTTCTGGGTGGCTCTAGCATATGGATTATGGGTAGAGCGCTTGAGTACTCCTTTCGGAATACAAGATGATGGCTCTAGTTTCTCAATATGTAAAGTCATCTCAGAAGGAGGAGGAGGAGATTCTAGACCAAGAATATCTAGTGAAGAGATATAATATCGATATTGAGTGACTACATTAACTTTCACATCAACCATATTGATACATAAATGGTCACCATCTTGCGACTTCTATTTTTTATTCCCACCAGCCTCATTTTCGATGTATGAGGATCTCAAGGCTAGGTGTTGATTATGTGGGAATGGATTTGGCAACACATCGGGCGATTGAGATAATAGCCTCGTAGCTTCTGCAAGTTCAGGGCATAAATGAGTAAGGTGATTGTTATCACTGAAATTTCGTCCGCAAATGGTTACCAGAATCTAGCATCTTCAAACAGCTATTAGTTCACCCATGGAACAAAATTACCAAAAAATCATTTCCAAAAGGTCCAAAACTATCCAACCAGTTATAAAATCTGGATGCGCTATGACTATACAGGGCATGCGCACACATGCACCATTAAGAAACGCAGGTAAAGCACACATGTGCATGAAGCATGACTGTGGACGCTAAAATCTATGCACATCTGAGAACAACACATTTATGATGTTGGTCGGCCTCCCACCCACTTCTGGTTCAGCTTCCAAGTCGATTTGACATCCAAATCTTAGCTGGATCTGGCTGGGTAGTTGGTCAAAGACCTAAAGGTTCCCTAAACAGCCCCTTTTCACACTAAAAGCTGGTTGCACAATACCTCAAATTGGTGTTATAAAACAAGGCCATGGGTGCACTACATCTTCAAGGAATTCATTTGCAAGGTTATGTTGCTTCTATTCTCTTGGGGAAACCTCTTTTCTCATCAAGAGCATACTAGCACTATTCCATTTGGGCAATCCACATCACCTTTTGAGTGGGTTATCTTGGGATTCTTTCAAGTTTTCAAGTTGTAAGAAGAGCTCAATCTTGGGGGTCCAAGAGCCCTCCCTTGGAGGAAGAGGGGACCCAAAGTCCCCTTTCTCTTTGTTGTTTTATTTTCACTAATATAATCCTTTCCATTGGTGACATGAGTCTTGTTTGTTTCTTGTTCTTATGTCCTTATGCATAATAGTTTAATTGTTTTTTCCCTTCCTAGTTTAATTCTTAGCTTAGTATTTTATGTTTATTCTTCTAACCCTTTCCTTTATTGTTGTCTTGCTTAGCTAACCCAACTAAGCTTGTAAGCACCTCTGTTTTTCTCATTTAGGTGACAAAAGAGGTGCAACAGATTGGCGACTCCACTAGGGAAAGGTATCAATTTCCTACCCCATTTGGGTTATTTTAGCTCATGTTTTTACTTATTTAACCTCCAGGTACCATAACCAGCCCAAGCCAACCTGCAAAACATCAAATTCAAAGCTGAGTTGAGAGAATTCCATCCGAAAATTTCTTCACGGTTGTGTGACAGTTGTGCATGGGTTTATTGGCCCACAATCGCGCATCGTGCACACGTGCACCAAAATCATTACATTACTCAGCACCTTCTATGCACCTAAGCTCAAAATTCTTTCTTAGTTCACGCATTGGCACTTAGAGCACCTCTGTCTAGTCTGAAACCTGCACACCTCTGCAAAAACGTACACATTGTAAGCTTTTTTATGATCTGTTGAAGGCCCATAGCCTTCTTAAAGATGATTCCATGCATTTTGTAATCTGCACCACACTTACATTCCCTCTCATATAAAGGGATTAGTCAAAACACAGGCACTTAGGGGTTAAAAATCATTATTTTTCCTCTTTTTTATTTTTATTTCGCCACATGGATGGCTTGCTTTGACTAAAAGTTGGAATCATTCTACATCACATATAAAACTTGCATTGGGACTAGAAAATGGATATCAAACGTTGAGTATTCTCTTCTCTTGCGCTCCAAAGCAATCTTGAGAATCAGAAAGAGGTTGAAAGACAATTTCATCTCCCTTAAAAAGATTAAATCTTTAGGAGAGGACAATAGCCCCCTCGGGACTCCTCTTAGTTTATTTTTCAAACACATCTCAAGATTGTAACGTGCCCATACATGCCCACATGCTACAAAGATAGGATAGTGTTGAAATTTACTTTCTTATATTAAATCACTAGGGAAGTTTAAAGGTTTTGTAATGGGCCTGTACATGCCCACATGATCACAATCTAGGACAGTTTCAAAGATTTCTTAGATTAAATCACATTAGGGAGTTAAAGGAATAGTAAAGGACCCACATGTCCACATGCTAGCTTCCTAGGGACTTTTGAATTCCACAAGGTTGTACCAATGACATTTAGTTAAATAGGTAATCAAAGACTTGTAAGGACCAAGTGAAGTCCACATGAAGCAAGGTGACACCTAATTCATTAAAAAATTGGCACACTTTCACTCATTCACACACAAAAGTCACTTCTCACTCACATATTTTTCATCTTGAAACATGGAGGTTGAAGTAAGTTTCCTCCAAAGGGATTCCGAAAACCCCCACCCTTTTCTTGATGAAACTATCCACTCCCACTTAATTTCAACGAGATTGGCTCACATACCCAATCTCTCAAACAACCACATCTAAATTTTTTCTAAAAACTTAGTAGGTTTTCCTCCACAGGAGGTGCCAAAAGAAATATTTTAGTCTAGGTACGATTTCGAGGATAGGCATCCAAATAACTCCCTATTATCTGGTTCTCACATTTTCAAAACAATACAAGTTGTCAAATAGGGAACATTAAATCCTCCAAGTCAAGTTTTCCCAACACCATAAGGCATGGAGATACCCATGAAGGTTTGAAGGCCGAGGTCCAGTTGTTCTATGTGTCCCCCCTTGAGGCACCCACCTCTTGGACGGGATCCAGCCCATGATCCATTTCTTAGGCCAAAAAACTAAATGTCTCACTTTGACCGAGGTACCTAGTGACCAAATTTTAGGACATCTACCCAGGTGGAAATTGTGGGCTGCAATTGCACCTTGATAATATTTTGTGTGTCTATTGGGAAATATCACCAGTTCTTTCAAGATATGCCCCCTCTACCCTTCATTAGAACTGATTGCTTCATCCTTCACTAGTTTCTCTTATGGTGGCTTCAGACCCCACTGTCGAGTGTTATTGGAAGGTCCAGTGCTATTTTGAAAGGAAGGACATTACGTCTTTTAGGAAACAAGCATTTGTTTTCTTTGTTCCCCCATGTGGAAAAAATCCACCTATCCACATATATGCTTATTTATCAAAACACTTTATGTATGGTGCCCTTTTGATTACATTTGATTTGGATATATATCGTGTAAAGTTCAAAAATTGCAGCAAAGGCTCTTGTTTATTTATTTCTCTCACCACCATTCACACACATTCACTCAGCTAGTCGGACATCATAGGGGATCCACAGAACCTTCGTCATTCTAGACACTTGCTAAATCTCCCTCCTATTCTAGGGGGAGTTCCTAGTCTTTCCAACTCATCGGCTCCACCTTCTCACACTCCTATGAGTGCCACTATCTTGGGATCAACTTTTCTTGGTTCCACCTTACTTGGGTCCAAATCCCAAGGTCCACCTTCCACTCTCTCTCCTTTACACAGAAGCGGGGGGCCAACTTCCTCTCAAGGGGGAAGTACAAACCTACCTAGTCCCCTCCAAGGGTCAGGTACTCAGAACACTCACACTATGGTCAGAACTAATCCTACACCACCACACCATATTCCATATTTAGCTTCCCTCAACATACTGGATCTAACTAAACTCACCAATGATCCCATATTGCACAACCCCACATGGCTTGCAATGCCTACCAAACTCCCTTCAGACATCCCCAAGTTTGAAGGAAAAGCAAGAGATGATCCTGCCAACCATATTATGACATTTCACCTATGGTGTTCTTCGAACAACATCATGGATGATTCCATACGATTGAGGTTATTTCAAAATACACTCACCGGCCCATTTGCTAAATGGCATGTCGAAGAAAAATCTGGGTCCCACGCAACTTTTGAATCCTTTGCCAAAGCATTTTTTTACCTTCTTTCAATTACCCGTTCATCATGACAATCGCCTTGAAATACTCTTAGATTTCAAACAAACCACCTCTACACATATTTCCGATCACATCCACAAATGACATTGACGACGTAGCCTCTGCAAAGCTGACGCTCCCCCACAATAGTGTCTCAATTGGCTCCTCAAATCACTTGTTTCCCTCCTTGCCAAATATGTGGTCGCCACCTTCCCCCAGACTAAAGAAGAAGCCATTAGCAAGACCCAATAGTTCGAACTCATCTATCCCCAGTCTGGATACCTATACACGGTACTCCCGGATGCCCCAAGACCCGTGTCATTTGACCAAGACAAACCTGGGATGTCTCACTTAGCAGACGAATTGATTGGTAACACTACACACCACAACCCACTGCCTCAACAACCACCCATGTATGGCACACATCAATATACATCGGCATATGGAGGAATCACTTATTATCCTCCTCCCCCATATCAACAACCATACCCTATTTCTCTACCTCCACCCATAAGTGGACCCTCGCCAACACCCCTAAAACACACACCTATCCAACCAAGTGTTGGTACTCCCTCTACCTCGGCCTATACCCTAAGCACTAGTGAAAGTGCCACGCCCTCCTATGTACCTTATGGAGCATCGCCTCAACATAATCCATACTTTCCATTTTCTAGCCCCCCACAGCCTATGGCTCCACCACAAAGACCACCACACACTGGGGTTAATTTTGTTCAACCCTCTCCCATTCATCAATATCAAAATTTTGAATAGCTGAACACGAAAAATCCACCCCATAAATCGAACAATACCAGAAATAAAGGAACAAATCAGAATAATAATAATATGGGACCAGGAGGAAACCAAAACCAACCCCAACAGAACCAGTATGTCGGGGGCAACAAAAACCAGGGGAATCAAAACCCCCAAGGGGGAAACAACAAAAAACGTCAAGGAAGGAACAACAACAATGTTAGGACCACCTTCCCTTGTGCCCTTTGCGGTGAGTTTGGTCACTATACTCACCATTGCCCCCAAATCATTGACTTTAAGAGGATGAAAGATTATGTGAATGGACCACGTCCCTCAGCACTGCTTGCACCTCAGCAGGCCCCACAACCATATGTGCAGCAACCCCCCTAGTTGTACTACAAAACCCCATCCCACACCAAGGGGTGATAAATACCCAACCATACATGCAACCTACCCCACCACAGTGGGGACAATATCCCAATATGAGAACCTCTGTCGATCGCACTATCCTCCTTACTAGTGAGGAAGAAGTCCTTCTGCAAATGTGCATTCATCAGTATAACACACCCCCTAAATCTGCTCCCACCACCTCAGAATCAATTCCAGTCACAACTGGACCCCCTCTCATAATTCCTCACCCTAATACTGAAACCCCCCTTCGTATTCCTCACATCCCATTGCACAGGAATGTCCACAATCCTCAAGCTAGGGAAACTCATAATTACAGTTTGGTCGATGACTTGGCACAATCTCCAGCTACCATGTCAGTCTTAGAAGTCCTTCAAACTTTTCCCACCCAGTGGAAATCTTTACTTTTCACCCTGGGAGCATTCGACCCTGTTGATACTCGACTCATCACATTTGACCTCGACAGTAGAGAACCTCGCCTCCTCGTTCTTATTTCTTTTCAAATCCCTATAAAAATTTGGAACATTATAGTTCACCGATGCATCACTGATGAAGGCACATCCACCTGTATCATGTCCAAATCTGTATGGAAGAAACTTGGTTCCCCCAAAATCATACCATCTTCCATTACCTTAAGAGCCTACGATGGTAGACCCTCATCCCCCGAAGGACTCTTCCAAAATGTCCCCGTCAATCTCGGGGGAAAAACTGTTCTGATTGACATTGAGGTTATCAATGCCCTGCTCGACTACAATATCTTGTTTGGTCGTAGCTACATGTATGCTATGAAGGTCGTCACCTCTTCTGTTTTTTGAACCATGATGTTTCCCCATAATGGAAAGATCATTACCATCGATCAAGTATCACATTACGAGCCTAACCCTTCTTCCAACATTGATAACATCCTCCCTTTTATCCACTCTAATCCTAATGCCTATCCACTCATTGAGATGGGCCCCAAAATCTTCAAAGACCCATCCTTGCTAGGGACATACCATGGAGCACCAGCGCTCCTCCATCCCTCAACACAAGTATGTGTCATATCCTCCAACAGAACGAAAACTGAAAATAACCTCCCTCCCATTGAGGCCTCTTTCATCCCTGACGTCCCATTAGTTGCAGAACTTCTCCCTTAGGAATCCCATGGAACTAATTCATCTCGACCTGTTCCTAATATTCCCCAGGGCCAAATCTCGGTTTGGGAAAACATTCCCCCAAGCCATTACCCAAATCCCTTTCTTTTACCCCCTACCAGGTGTACAAGCTTTCCAGGCCACTGCAACGCTTACCCTTCCTAATATGGTGTTGGAAATACCAGTTTGGTATTTACATCAACATAAGATGGTTCCTCAACCATCCCTCCCTCCCCAAACAAAAGGAATCCCAATGCAGATTCCCATACTCACTCCCACCATAACCCCTACACCCCCACTCACTAACCCCCCTACTACAGATGGGGGCAGGCAAAAGAAGGAGCCCACAACTCCACATCCCCCATGTGTCCAACCTCCTTGCAAGCTATGTGAGAAAGAAGGACACCCCACCAACAAATGTCCATCTCTCCCTGAGTTACATAATCTCATCCAACTCCCTCGAGCACCACCACCACTCGTCGCGTCCTCCAGTATTATCGCTATCTCACAGAACAAAAGTAACAAATGACTGCGAACCAAATTTGCATGCGCCATCTAGTCATAATATGGACATTACACACACCATTGTCTAGTGTTACCTCAATTTTGACAGACACTAACAGTTGTATGCCAGAGCTTTCAACAAACACCCACCCCAACTCCTGTCACCGAAATCCATTATGTCACAACCTTAGTCAACGAACGCATGAGATGTCCTTTCTCTCTATGCGAATCACTTGATCATTTCACATATCAATGTCCTATGATCATTGAATACAGGTGTTGTCAACTAGCCCCTATTCAAAATCATACCCCCCGTCCTCCAACAGACCCGATAAATACCCTTACTCCATCAATTGATATGGTTCATATCTTCCCACCAGAACCTAAGGCACTCCCTTCTCCCCCATGGTTCCTAGATGATTTATATGAGGAGTTACCCCCAAATCCTGTGTTTCAAACAAGTGCACACCCCATGCACACATGTTTTCCCAAATAGCACCCCCCCCCTACATGGTTGTGCCCATTACAGATGCGCATTCATGCACGGGTCACCATCGATCGCCTGCACATTTGGGGTGCCACAACCCTCAAAACCCACCATACGGTCCTACCCAAAAATTGACACCTAACTAATGTACAGGAGGATGAGACCACTAACCTAGCTCTCACACCTCCCAGATCGTCTTCCTTGCACTCCTGAAATCTTTGAATCTACTCTGCAATCTCCTCTCTAACCACTATAGCAGCAAGTACAAATGAGGTGGCAATGTGGTCCCTACAACTATATATAGGCCCTTTTTGCCAAACTTCTAGACTCAATTCTGGGAGCTCCGAGCGTCCATTTTTCAATCCATATTTAGCTATAGAATCAGCACCTCGTCATCTACATCAAGACAATCCCTGAGTCATTTTTCATCCTTATCCCCTAGGGAGCCATTTTTTGATACCCCGTTCAGGTACGCATGCTCATGTTTAAAATTATAAAATAAACGGTTATATGTTCGATTATCTTCAGATATTGTTCACATCGAGTATTTGGTTGTCATGTGTGAAGGCACTTGGTCATCACACACCAGCGCGACCCCTTTAGGTATATAATTCACACTGGCATGTAATCATTCCCTTTGAATCTCAATTGCATCTCCAGTCACACCCTATGAAATTTTCCTTTAGAGTCCCTATATCTGGCTCTGAGTATTGTCACCTCCATTGCATTTTGGGTATTGTCATCCGGTAGCACTCTCCCCCACATGAGTTTTCCCCTTCATATCCCCCCTTGGCACTTTGACACTCATGTTGTTTTCAACCTTTAGGGATGGGAGTCTCGATAGTATTACATCATGTCGTGAATCAGCCACATACTCTTTCTATTCATTTTTCTAGCCTACCCAATGGACTCCCAGGGAACTTCCTCATGGTTTTATTTTGACTGCACTCCCGTGGCACCATTTACCATCCATTTCATCCATCATCAGTTTGCCCATCTTTAGATTTCCCTCCATACATTTCCCTACTATAGAAACCCACCTATGGGGCCCTAACCCTCCACTTGTTTTTTAACCAACATACGCCATCCTCAGGCCAAGCCATCTTACACTGGGGCACCCATTTCTGTATCTTCATTATTATCCCCACTGATGTTTTAATTATTTTTGTAACTAAGTCGTTGTTTCCATCATTTTTCATATCTTTTTTTCGTCACCTTTGGCAACCTTCTTGGAAAACACAACCCATGTCGCCCTTGGTTGGGGCATTCCTTATCACCTACTCCTGTTGACATCATCCATAAACTCCGAGTATCCCATAGGCCACCTACCTTTTCTCTCTGATTTTGTTCACTTTTTTCCGCTTCTGGCACAACTTATCCCATGTCTCGTTGTCCCCCTGACACTCGACCTAGTTGAACAGTTGCGGCCACTTATACTTCGCATATATCCCCAACCAAGGGAATTCTTGAGTCTCCATGCATCTTGACTTCATCCATGTACCTCCTCATTTCCTGACCTCACCTAGTGGATTTCATGAAGCCCTTTTCTTCTTGGAGTCATGTCTCCCTTTTTGTCGACATCAACACAGTTTCCAGAAGGGTGACAGTATCTTGACTCTCATTACCTTTACAATGAGGAGTCTCAGACGACACAGGGAGAACCATCATTGCTCTCTACTGTCATTGACCCCCATAACATTCAATTTCAACACTTTCTCATGTTACGGTGGGTCTTAATTTGTGACTATTACAGTTGTTTTTTATATTTTCCGAAGACCTCTAAACTTTGTTGGGCTATCAATGCCCACGGACTCTGTGATACTTCTTACAGGTATCATTGCCTACTATTCAGATTATTGTTCCTCATCAGAATTTTCCTCTGCCTTTATCAAAACCACCCCTGAGGGTGCTACAATTGTCTCCATCAACACACAGTTTCAGTTACTGTACAACACCCTTTTTTGAGTTACATGACACGAGCATGGGGCATGCCCGCCTCGTTTGTAAACAATTTATTTTCCACACCTTGCAAAAGGTTGGGTCCTACAGGTTCCCTTCTCCCTCCAATGGGTCACTCTTGATACTCTCACTATCTCTCTTTCTTACAATGATACTCTCAGTAGAAGAAACATTGATGAATTTTGGCTATCCATATGCTCCTAACCTCATCCATTAGGGGGCATCTATTATCACTGAAATTTTTTCTGCAAATGGTTACAGGAATCCAGCATCTTCAAACAGCTATTAGTTCACCCATGGACCAAAATTACCAAAAAATCATTTCCAAAAGGTCCAAAACTATCCAACCAGTTATAAAATTTGGATGCGCTATGACTATATAGGGTGCACACACACATGTGCCATCAAAAAAATGTAGGAAAAGTGCACATGCACACAATGCGCAACTGTGGATGCTAAAAGCCGCACACACCTGAGAATGATGCATTTATGATGTTGGTCAGCCTCCCACCCACTTCTGGTTCAGCTGCCAAGTTGATTTGACATCCAAATCTTAGTTGGATCCGGCTGGGTGGCTGGTGAAAGACCTAAAGGTTCCCTAAACAACCCCTTTTCACACTAAATGTTGGTTGCATAATACCTCAAAGTGGTGCTATAAAATAAGGCCATGGGTGCACTACATCTTCAAGGAATTCATTTGCAAGGTTATGATGTTGCTATTCTCTTGGGGAAACCTCTTTTCTCATCAAGAGAATACTAGCACCATTCCATTTGGGCAATCCACATCACCTTTTGAGTGGGTTATCTTGGGATTCTTTCACCATTTCTTTCAAGTTTTCAAGTTGTAAGAAGAGCTCAATCTTGGGGG
>SNQJ01S0181995.1:0-15416 GCA_010110895.2 Picea sitchensis | reverse complement strand
ATATAGGAGACTAGGAGGTTTTAATGGCCTAAAGCCGACATAAATAAAATAACATTACTAATATAAATCACAACTAATGTCCTAAAGCCGACATAAATAAAATAACATTACTAATCTAATATGCCCCAATTAAGTGGTAATGAGCCAATATTAGGGCTTAACATTATGCACAATAGTTTAATTGTTTTATCCCTTCCTAGTTTAATTCTTAGCTTAGTCTTTTATGTTTATTCTTCTAACCCTTTCCTTTACTATTGTCTTGCTTAGCTAACCCAACTAAGCTTGTAAGCACCTTTGTTTTTCTCATTTAGGTGACAAAAGAGATGCAACAGTGATCATATGTGCAAAGATTATAGGGAAACTTCACCTTACATCTCTCTCATTTTCCCTCTCCAACATTATTACCCGTCTTCTCATTATTATTATTTTCCTTGGGTTTATTACCATTTTCCCCACCCTTACGATTACTACGTCCTTTCTTCTTAGTCCCTCCTAGTTGTTGGTTACCATTTGGGTTGGCCGACGATTGCATAGAGTGTACATCCGCTGACTAAGTGGGGTTGGAAGACACAGACAAAGTTGTACCTCCAACAAACTGGTTTAAAGACAACTCTTTCAAATGGTTTGTGACCAAGTATGTGAACTTTACATTGGCGGCACCTACAATTCCATTGGCATGAGGTCTGGGATTTTTCCTAGGGTCATAAGTTGATTGCGCTGCATCAAGAATAAGGTGGTATAACATCCCAGACTGAGCATATATCAAGTCTAACTGTTGGGCTCTAAGGATTGCCTCTTCCTTAGTAGTAACCCTGGAAGTAGCAACGTCCTTCGAGATAAGAGCTTGCAAAGACTTAAGGAACCATTATAAAAGAAAGGCTAGGGGTATAGGGGTATTAATCAACCTCTTATGTCTACGCCACTCCTATATATGGTCTGAGATATGAGTGGCAGTATCCTAGCGTAAAGTAGACAATAGTTCTAGGCCATCATCATAACGAATGGGAAATTGGAAGTGGTTAAGGAAGACCATCACCAACTAACTAAAAGTCCTGTATTCCCCCCTAGGTAGCTCAATATATCATTTCTCAACAACTCTGATGAGGGTGCATTGAAATAATCTCAAACAAATAGAATCATCATTAAGGGAATTTGATGAGCACCAAAGTTGAAAGGTAGTGACGTGATCACTAGGATCCTCTCCATTCTTACCTTCAAACTTTGGGATGTCTAAAGGAGGTTTGGTGGGGATGGGGGGCCATGTAGGATCATGACTCACAGGATCATTCATTAACTTAGACAAGTATGGAAGACTAAGCGTGGCCAGAAAAAGGAGACAGGGTTGCGACATATGGCCCCAAGCTCCCGAGAAAGATTATGTTTGCACAACTGCAGGCCATACCGGGTTTTGGTAAGCACCATAGCCCTATATGACATTATAAATCCCTCCTCTGGGTTGATTCATAAAATGTTGGTTGGGCATCATTCCAGCAGGAATGTTTTGTTGAGGGTTATAGAAATTGCCCCCAGCTAGATTAGATCTGGGTTGGGGGTTGCCCAAAGCATAAAACTGACCTCCTCTAGGTGGAAACCTGGAGGATAGAGGAGGGTTCATCATGCCAAATGTATTATTTGGAATCTACACCAAGGAGGTAGGGTTGTAGGATGGAAATTGAGCCAAATCTTGTCTACCAGGTTGGTTACTCCATCCAAAAGCAGGAGGGTTGGACCTGGGTTTAAAAGCGGAAATGTATCCCATATTCTGAGTCATTTGAGGGATTTGAGATCCACCAAATGAAAAAGGAGTGTAGGGAGGTGTACTGCCCCTGATCCCAATGCTAGCATTAGGGCTAGCAGCTGAGATGGAGTTAGAAAATTGCGAAGTGAATTTGGGCATACCATAAGAAAAGGGACTAGAATCCATAGCGATTGACTGAACATGGTAACCCGATGAGTGCAAAGATACCCAAAAGGGTTCGAGGTGGTAGCTTGATTATTCACTATAGGACGGGGTATAGTAATGATAGGTGCCTCCAGTTCTACAACCAATGAGGTTTCAGGAGTCGAAGGGGTTCCATTAACTATAGTATGTATGGGATTCGAAGAGTTCCTAATATTGTGAAGGCTAGGTTCAATACTCATCCTTGTAGAATCACAAGTCTGAAAAGTGGATGTGTGTGTACCACGTCTAATAACTCTATGTCTTTTAGAAGGAGGAGACTCAAAATCTGGTGGTAACTGTAACAAGCGACGAGACCGGTGGGGAGGTTGGTCCGACTCCATGATGACTTAAGACTCTAAAGATAAAATATATATCCTACGACCATCTAGTAATCAAAGAGCACACAAAAATTCAAACGGCCAATATACATGCAAACAAGGTAAAGTGGTTGAGTGGCCTCCTTCCCTAAAGAAGGTATGTCTCACCTAAGAGGGGCCTGAGACTCCCTGCTAAAGATTAGAGGTAAGAAAATCAATTATAAGGGCCCTCGTGGGCTTAACAACCATTCAGTCAGATCCCCCTAGAGAGGTAATCCTCCATAAAGGTTGTGTGTTGTCTGACCCTTATCTGAACCAGGGTACCTACAGAATAACTCATGCAAGTAAACTATGAGACACCTAATTCAAGCAACTAATAAACCATTGTATAACCGATGCACAAGCGAGTAGTCATAAGTGAGGTCCACCATATGGGTAGGGTAGAAAATCCCTAAACCTTGAAATCACTGCCTCTCATGGTGGTAAGGGCACTAACAAGATCCCCAGATATGAATAGATCCCCATAAATATCTCTGACGCTAGGAAGGTATCGGGGGGATATCCCTTCAACCGACTTCGTGCATCCTCGTGATTAACTCCGATGTGAGCAGAGCCTCCTGATCTTACCAATTATACAATGGATTTCTCCACTCCCTGAATCAGACACATGTTGTTTTAATTACCTTAGAGAAGTTTACTCACAAAATCCTATTTCAAGGCACTAAATCCCAAGCTAGTTTGTGCACCCTAGAAAATAAAAATGTGACTAGTTAATTTTAAATTATGGTGTTGATTTTAATGGCCGTGATTACTCAAAAAGGTATGGTAGTGAAACTCATGGTGTTATGACTCTCCAAGAAAAGTAAATATGAAAATAATGCAAAGTCCTAACTTTAACTTTCAATGAATGATATGCTTCTAAAAACCAATGCAATTTTCAAATTTAACTCTGCAATTCAAAAGTAAAAAAGGAATCTTTCACTATATGCACTAAGCTAATGATAAAGATTCAAAATACAAAAATGCTAAGCAATGAAAAATGCCTATTTTTTTGTATTTTCAATACAAAAAAATTGAATATTCGTGGACTGAAAAGTAACTTGATATATAACCCTACTTTGTATAAAAAGACACAACTCAAGAAGGATACCAAGCAGCAAAACACCCAGCCCAATGTAGAAGGAAAAATAAAAATGAGAAAATGATGAGAAAGACTTCTCCCAAAAATTCAACCAAAAGAGGGTTTCCTGTCACCCCACAAGCACTCAACAGACACTACAAGGACCTAAGAAGGCTCAACAAACATCAAATCCCACCCAACAACCACCAGACCCAACAAACAGGCAAGTCAAACTGATGTACGTGATTGTTCAGGAAAACAAATCATATATATGCATCTTGCAGTGAGACATCATGCGTATGTACGTGACTGGCAAGGCAAAAGGCGTGTATATGCTTCAAAAAAAGGTTAGGCAAGGGAGAAAGGCTGAGAAATTAGACCCAGAGTGAACAAGAACTATCAAGCAATGATACGAAAAGAACCACAATAGAAACGAGAGCAATCTAAGGAGAAAATTACTCCAAACCCTAAGAAAGAAGATTCAATCCCTAGTATGGTCGTCAATTCTATTACGAGGAAAATCTCTCTATGGATAGGGTAAACCACAACAGATGAAAATGACTGCAGAAATCAACTCTATCCCATAAACATGTTATATAAACCAATGTGCTAGCGAGCTAAGAGAGATACCTACCACGTCCAGATGTTCGATGAAGTCCACCATTGAGCACTTCGACCCAAAGCTATATACCTGCAACAAGTTCTCAACAAACAAGCAGAGAAAGCATGTGGTGATAATATGAAAGGTTAGCACATTAGATAGCATAATTCATCAATATACATAGAAAATATGCCCATGGATAATAACTCATATATTTGCAAGATATTAGTTGGATGGGAAAGGAGTATTTCTATTAATAAATAATCAACAGAAGTGAAAATGTTACAGACTTCTGTGTCGGCACGGTTCAGAACCGAGAAATAAAGTTCCTTCCAACTAGGCCTCCACCACTTCAATCCTCCACCAAAGGCAAGCTCATAGAAGGGAGACAATGAGGTTCTCCATCAATAAGCAAAGAGCTTGGGGGATGAACATTGTGTTCAAACTTAAAGGATAAAGGGATGCAGACTCAATATAAAGTAAATAATTTTTCCAGAGTAATTTTTCTCTCAAAGTTGAATTCTTTCTCCTTTTCCATATGTCGTAATCGGTCCATTTATAGCCTTCAAAATGGAACTGAAGGGATGATTCAGAACGTTTCTAGTATATGGAAGGCCAAGGATCAGAGATTTCTTGTCGTGACATGGTAACCTAACATTTAATTTTCATTTTCTGGCACAAATCTCGAGGTACAGAGGTTGTAGTGGAGCAACATGCATATATGCTTGTTGTTTAGTGTGAAAGATGCATACAAGTGGAAAAATTTGTATTTTTGTCTCTAGATTTTATCAACAAGGAATATAAGTCTACATAGGGAAATGGAATAAGTCCCTCTGTGCAAGATTTCATAAGGTGAGGCAAATCTTGCTATAACACATAAAAATGTAGCCTAGATAATGGACCACGTCAATGTCGAAGGAGCATTTTTCCAAATTTTCATATAGCTTGTGCTTCAAAAGAGTGTGCAAAACCTATTGAATATGTTTCAAGTGTTCCTCCCAACACTTGTTGTAGATGAGAATTTCATCCAGATACACCACAAAAAAATAATTGGTGAAATTCCACAAGATATCATCCATCATCCTCATGAAAGTTGTTGGGGAATTCTTCAAACCAAAGGGCATGACCAACCATTCAAAAATACCTTCTTTGTACTTGAAGGAAGTTTTCCATACATCTGTCTGCTCTATTGGGACATGATGGTAGCCAGAATTTAGATCACTCTTACTAAAGTATTTTCCCCCCTTGAGATGATCAAGGTCGATTCAAGGAATCAAGTACCAGTTCCTTACTGTGATTTTATTTAGGAATCGGTAATCGATGTAGAGTCACCAGGTCATGTGTTTCTTCTACACATATCTCTTTTGATCAATAGTCTAGATTTCTCTTTTGATCAACAACTACGATCTTTTTTCTATTTCGCATTCCATGAGTTCTAAAGACTCTTCTCTTTGACCGCTCCATCTTGCGAAAGCATGAAATTTCTAATCGTGCACCACGTGTCCTTCTGAAATGAATGACTCAGATCATTTCACGATTTCTCATTTCATGAATCCTCATGAATCTGCCCTTTGACTACTCCATTCTGCGAGTCAGGGAAATGCTAATCTTGCACCACGTGTCTTTCCCAGGATCAATGGCTAGGATTGGCCTCGTGATTTCAGAACTCTGACGCTATACTTTGTGCAAATCTATGATCATGATCACCTAATGGTCATCGATCCGATCTTCCTGATGGATCTCTGACATTGAAAGTTGATCTTACTCACTCGCTTGATTTAAGTCCATACCAGCCCACTCTAAGTGTTAAGCTTATGCTTATGGTTGTGGTTTCTTTGAAAAATTATCTGGACAACTGAATGAGGGCTCGAGAAAACAAATGATCAATGACAGAGGTCAAGAGAGAAGTGATCAGTCTTAGAGAAAATAGGTAAATCAAATGAACGAAGGCAGACAAAAGAAAAAATATAAGATGAGAGGAAAAACTTACAATCGGGTCTGCAAAAGGAGGAGAGATAGGAAAAAATATGGACTTAGGTAGAAACCACAAACCTTTAAGGTTTTTACAAGTTTATGTGATAACATTAGGCTCCATGGAGGATAGAGTCCCCCCTGCGAGGTTGTAAGAACTCCTTCTGCAGCTTCAGTGCCTTAGTGTTGGGTTGTGGAGTCTTCTTTTAAAAACAAAACAAAATAAACATAAAACATGAATGGTATTTGCAATGGTGGGATGCTGACTGCGGCTTTAAAAAAAAAAAAAAAATTAGGAAGTGCCCATTTACTGGGCCACCAAAAACCTTATCACCCTCCGGATTCTGCAACCTATAAGTATTATTTGAAAATGCCTCAGCAATATTGAAGGGTCCGACCCAAAGGGCTTCGATTTTACCATGCTTTCCCTTGTCCTGATTTGGTGCATCCCATTTGAGTACTAGATATCCCAACTAGAAATCTTCTTTTCTCGCCTTTCTGTTGAAGGCTTGCTTGATATTATGTTGACTTTCATGAGCTTTGTTCAGAATCTTCTCCCTAGCCTGCTGGACTTCTACCAGTTGATGTATTCTCTTGATCATGTCAGTGGGCTCTTCCTGACAGTCTTGGAAGAACTTTGCCACCAGCAAGGCGAGCTGAGAAGGAAAAAATCCTTCAGTTCCATATACAATATGGAAAGGGGAGATGCCTAGGGACCTTTTTGTTGTCACCCTGTTAGCCCATAGAGAAAACTTGAGCTTTGAATCCCATGCTTTATTGTTTTCTTCTAACATTCTTTTGATGATCTTTATTAGGATTTTGTTAGAGGACTCTGCTAATCCATTGCCTTGTCGATAGTAAGGGGTAGAGTTGATCAATGAAATTCTAAACTGCTCATGAAACTTATTCAATGGTTCAGCCTTGAAGGATGCAGCATTATCAGTGATGATTCTATTTGGACAACCAAACCTTACTATAATATCTTCCAGAAAATGAATGATCACCTTATGAGAAGCACTCCTTATGGGGATATCTTCTATCCACTTGGTAAAATAATCTGTGGTAGTCAAGATCCATCTGTGTTGACCACTTGATGCGGGAAGAATTTCCCCAATGAAGTCTAGGCCCCATTGTTGGAAGGGCCCTGAAGCAACCATAGGTTTCAAAGGTAGGGATTTCAGCTGCTACTTCCCAGTGAATTTTTTACATTTAATACAAGCTCTAATTTTCGCACAGACATCAGTGAACAGAGTAGGACAAAAATACCCAACCATGAGAATTTTGTAGGTTGTGGTTCTCCAGAAATGATGTCCCCCACATAGGCTATCATGAAAATCGGACATAATCTTTTGGGCCTCTGGTGTGTCTAAACATCTCATAATCATTCCCATAGGGTCTTTCCAATACAAAACCTACTTAATAAGGCAATATTTAATTGATTTGATCTTAAGAGCTCTTGCCTTGCTTTTTCCCATACCATCTAGAGGTCGCAACTCCTGCAGAAAAAATATAATGTCTTTGTACCAGGTGCACTCTGCCAATGGAGGGTTGACTTGTGGGCATGTATGGGACAAATTAGGCTGTTTATTTTCTGAGCAGGTGCTGCTCAAATTAACCCCCAAAGCTTCATAATTAGATTCAGCCAATAGCTTGGCTAAACCTTGGCCTTTAACTATCTTGGTGGTTTTATTTCCAAATCAAATTCAAGGATTCTTGCAATCCACTTTCTCCTCCTCCTATATATGTTAGGCTGGATGAGGATGTCTTTCACAATAGCTAAAGGAACATATTAAATGATCTTTGAATGCAGAACATAGACTCTAAAATCCTTGAGGGATTTAACTAAGGCATAGGCCTTCTTATCCATGATTTCATACCTGAATTTTGTGTCTCTTGGTGCTCTGTTGAAAAAAGAAATAGGTTTCTCCATCCCTGCATCATTCTTTTGTAGTAAAACAACAACCACTGTATCAAATGAAGAAAAAGAAAAAATCAGAAAATCCTTGGAATAATCGGGACTGATAAGCACAGGTGCTTCAGTCAGTGCCTTCTTGATTTGGTTGGAGGATTCTCTGGATTCAGTAGTTCAGTTTACTTCGTTCCCCTTCCTGATAATGGTTGTGATATGCTTCATCAATTCAACAAAATTTGAAACAAATATCCTCAGAAAATTGATTTTGCCCAGGAAGTGATAAGGCTTGGATTGCTTCTATGCTGCTTGAATCAATATTGACCCCTTTAGCTGATACAATGTGTCCCAACAATTTTCCCTCCTGCATGGAAAATAAAGACTTATTGGGATTTAGGGAGAGACCAAACCATCTGCATTTCGAGAAGACCTTTCTTAGATGTTGAAATTCTTTAAGATATTTGGAGAAGAATGTTATGTCATCCAGATAGATGACCACAAATTTATCTCTTTCTCCAATAAAGGCGATGCCCATGGCTCGTTGGAAGGTTTCTCCCGTGTTCATCAATCCAAAAGACATATTGGCATACATGAATGTGCCCCAAGGAGTGGTGAAGGTTGTATTTTCTCTTTCTTCAGGAAGGACCGAGATCTGATTGTAGCCAGAAAAGCCATCAATCATGGAGATCCTGGATGCACCTATCACCCATTGCAATATGTGTTCCATCTTTGGCAATGAGTAATTGTCCTTCTTGGAGATTCTGTTCAAGTTCCTGAAATCAACACAGAGTCTGATTTCTCTGTTCTTTTTCCTTACTGGAACCAAGTTGGCCACCCATTTGGAATGTCTCAAAGGGACAATGATTTGGGCATCCAACAACTTCTTTACCTACCTTTCCATAATAGGCAGCAGCATAGGATTTATTGGTCTTAATTTCTGCCTAAATGGTTTGGCCTCCTCTTTCAATGGGATATTATGCTCAATGATGATTGTGTCGTATGTTTTGAGGTCTCCATAGGTCCAGGCAAACACATCAGAAAATTATTTTAACAGCTCAGCATACTCGACTCTCTTCTCCCTTGACAGGTTTCTTGACAACTTGACAAACTTTGGATCCTCCTCTATACAAATATTTCACTTAGCTACATCAACATCCTCAGTGAGGCCTTTAAAATTTATTGCCACATCATTCCCATCGAACAATATTTCTAAAGGAACTAGTCCCTTTGGAATGTGGTTGTTGGGAAGCTGAACAATATGGTGATTAGCAATTTTATTTAAAAATACATCAAGGTGAGGATCACCTTCAGAATCATGATCCTGATCAATGTGTAATGCAGAGAAATCATCAATAGACTCAAGAAATTTCTTGATTTCAAGATCATCCTCAAACACTTTCCAATGCTTGACATTATCAGGTACAGAGGGCCTACATCTTACCTCAACATCATACCTGAGCTTAGGTGGCAGTGGGATCCTGAAATGGCTTGCTGAGACAGCCAAACAATTGGACATGGTATTTTCCTCTCTTGGAATAAATGAAATGTTGAAGGCTAAGAAGAAATTGTCAATCAGGTCCCACACTTTATTACTATAAGTTCTGAGCTTGGGATGCTTAACTTGATAAAGATTTATAATCTGATAAACAATCAATTATGCATCCCCAAACACATATATTTCCTTTATCCCCATGTCCTTTTCATCCCTTAAGCCCAAAACAAGAGCTTCATACTCTGCCACATTATTGGTAGCTTTAAATTCTAGTTTGTAGGACAGAGATATGGTCTCTCGAGAAGGTGAAATAAAAACCACTCTAGCACCAACAACATCCTTAGAAGAGGTTCCATCAAAGAACATATTCCAAACAAAAGTGGCAAGAGGAGAATCTTCATGAAAAGTAACGGACTACTTTCTGAGTTTAAGGGGAGGCTCGGGAGAATCAATGAGTTGTAACAAACTAGACCCCAGATTAGTGTCAAGTGCAAATATAGGATGATTGGTGGGGTTTTCTTCATCACTAATAATATATGACAACTGGGCTTCCCTGTAAATTTTTCTACGCTCCCCCCCAAACATAGGAATACTGGCATATGTGAGTTCCATTTGCAAGTTTCCCTGAAGTATTTTTATCCAAGATCTTGACAAAAGTATGCCAAACTTGGGGGGAACATTAGCCACTACAATGTCCATAACCACACTTTTCATGGGCAGCTGAAACAAAGTCGCAGCTAGGTCTTTGATAACCATAAGACATTGCACTTTCCTAGAGTTAAAGGAATACAAGTCATGGTAATTTTTTTTTATTTCCAATCCCAGTTCTTCCATGAAAATTTTGGGCATGAGATTATGAGATTCCCTTGAATCCATCAGACAATTATGCAACACCTTATCATGTATATTCAATGATGTATAGAAATGAGGGGATGAAGCATCTATGTCTTATATCATAGGTCCTAAGATAATTGTTGGCTTTTCATCTTGCAAATTGATTGAGTCTATGGGATGAATTGTGGGTTCAAGCATCAACAACTTAGAGAGGCTCCTTTTGAAATCTTCATGCTTGACCAGCTCTGAAAGGGGTACAGGGATCCTAATCTTCTGAACCTCATGCTCAAAATTAAAAGGGGATGTAGGCTTTATGATTTCTTTCACTTCTGGGACAGGAGTTATGGCCACTTGAGAGGGAGTTCAAACTTTCTTACCTTTGTTGTTCTGCTACATCTTCACCAGGATTCTGCTCGAGTAGGCTACTCAGAAAAATTAGGCTTTCCTTCTTTCTTCTTGGACCTAAGGTTATATCTATTGGGGTTGCCATTGGCCTTGTCCCCTTTTCTCAACTCATTCAACTAACTATCCATGAGAGACTCCTTGTATGAAGACTGAGTTAAGTGAGGAAAAGTGGAGGTATCCCCAAGACAGTGGATTTTGGGATCAAGGTCTTCATCCCCTTTTTCTTCATCAGCAACAAGATTATTTTGGAGAGGGGTCTAGATTTTATTATCATATCTATCTCTATTCCTCTGGTCTCTTTGGATAATCCGAGTATTGTTAGGCCTCCTATAGTTACCTCTATTATCAACATTTTGGGAATTCGTGTAATTCTTCTTTCCTTCTAATTGGATCTTTTCCATTCTAACAGAAATTGATTTTAGTATATTGGTCGTTCCATTTGTTTGAGAGGGAGAAACAAAGGAACTAGAATTCAGGGTTTCATACCTACCTTTTCCCTTGTCTCTATCAGCGTTACCCCTAAGTTTGTCAGCTGCCAATATATTGGATTCTACTTCAAGGGTTGCATCTTGCATATGAGCCAAAGAGGTAGCTCTTCTTTCTCTCAGCAGTAGGAAAAATTTAGGGTGGAAAGAATTAGCATAAGTCATTTGGAAGAGATTTATGTAGACTTAAATTTGGCTGGAATCCTTTTATACATTTTATTAAATCTCTTCAAGAAGTCTAAAATAGATTCCCCCTCCTCTCTCTTAAGTGCCCCAAATTATGTAATATAATAAAGGAGATCCTTTTTATTCCCCAGTTCCTTAAGAATGCATCATCCATAGAATCGATCTCGTCAATAGATCCAGGAGGAAAGTCCTTAAACTATTCTCTGGCATCACCATCGAGGCTCTATAAAAAACTCTCATCCACACATATTCATTCTCAATGGCTTGAATCTCTGTGAATCTATAAAAGGATGAAAGGTTCTCTTTTGTTGTCACATCTCCCTCCCCTATGAACTGGGGCATATACTTAAGGTAGTATGTGTCTAGGATCGCATTCATAGGCTGATTTAAGACCAAATGGGAGTATCTAGCAGCCAATATCTCAACCATTATGTTCCTAGGAGAGCTTACACCTTCCATTTCGATGTGAACTTGAGGAGAAACAGGAGGAGATGGAGTTCAGACAAGAGAGATTGAGGTTGTTCTTATAGGAGTAAAAGGAAAAGGATTAGCATTAGGAGATAAATATGAGGGGCTAGAGGTAACAGAGGTTTCCCCTTGTGTAACTGTAGCAACTCTAATAGGAGGAGTAGTAAAGTCTAGAGTAGGAAAGTCTTCTAAGGTCAAAGCTCTCTACTTCCACTTCAAAACTTCAGGGGAGAAATGGGTGTCAAATCTCTCTCCTTCCAATCCTAGAATAGGAGGGGAGAAATCGGTAGGAAAACTCCCAAAATTCAAATTTCTTGAAACTCCGGCAGTTTGTATAATAGGAGAATCAAAAACAATTACTAGAGTAGGTAAAGGGAAATTATGCAAATTATCAGAAAAACTTGGTACAACAATGAAGGTAACTTTTTGAGCGGTCTTTCCCTTTTTGATAATTTCCTCTAGGTTAGCCTCAGGAATTCCTAGAGGTAGTAGTGAACTAGACCTCGTGTGTCTGCCTTTAGGAGCCAGAACTGAAATAGTGGAGTCTCCAAGTGCAAGTTGCAATTTTCAATGGTTCTGATATCTGATGCACCTTCATAATCATAAGCTCTTTGTCATTCTATCCCAGGGAAATGTCTTCAATTTGTTCCCTGGCAACGACACCAAGAATGTTAGCACTATAAGTCACCTCCAGATTGCGTCGAAGGTAAGACCAGTACCCATCATAATTTTATGTCATGGGTTGAATTTTTAAAGGGGTCAAATGGGCACAGACTCGATATAATATCATTTTAACTCGGGAAACTGGACTAGTATGCATAAGAAATGAGTTTTGGGATCAACTTCAATCAGTAATTCAGAGTTAGGGTGAGTAGGAGGAAGACTTTGGTAATAAAATGTAGAGACATGCCGTGAACATCAGGTCTTCAGTAGCCTAAGGAAGAAAAATTGAAAACACAAGATCTTATTGGGTTCCAATTTCAATGAAACTGAAATAAATCATGACAGTATTACAATCAACATCCATCATAACACAATAACAAAAAATAATTAGAATCATTCATACATGAACTCTCTCAGTATCATAGGAACATAAGATGGAGAAAGAAAGTTGACTTCGATTAATCCTAAAATCTAAGATCACAATACATAACCAGAGAACCAGAGACTTCACTAAAACTTTACAATACAGGAGCTTAGCTCTACCATTGACCCTAACAAAATATCAAAATTGAGTATTTATACTCAAAGCAACTTGCTCCCTCCATAATCACACTTTGGTCATTTCATTCAAGGCTTGGTGTCTACTTCTTCTTCTATCAGGATGCACTTGCATTCTTCTGTCGAATGAAAGATCATATCGGTATGGGCTTTACAAGAAAATCCATGACAGGAAACTTCTAGCTGACAATCTGCCCTTCACGGCCATCTCTTCCATGCTTTCCATTTATGTGGTGAAACGAGGTTTAAACCACCTTCCCCATTTACATTAACTACCTGTATCAGGCTCGGGATGGAGTCTGGCATCCATGGATGTTCCAAGCAATGCCCATGACTCTCCCTAATTGATCTTGGTGCCTTGAAATCATGCAAGTATTCTACTGAGATCAATAGGGGTGATTCGATATTTTGCATGTCTCCATTCCCTTGCCCCACACGACCGCGGGCTGTGACCTCGCGCTTATCCCAAATGAGATTTATGGATTTCTCAATTTGGGAGTTCTTGCTCCCCTTGATTCACAATGTTTCGATGCACGAAACCGTGAAATGGTCCGTCTAGATCAACAATTGGATTTTCTTGGAATCAGAAGGCCACGATCCTCTCCTTGAACAACCTCAGTCGCTCACTACTCGACAGGTTCTTTCTCTTTATTTATGGCCCTACTTTCATATTGACTGCAGGATATAATCATGGGCCTAACTCCCAAGTGCGTTGTGATTTTTCATTTTGGTAACTTGTGCCTTGCTCCATGCTAAAACCTATGACTCATGAAATCACGATCTCTTGGATCAGGTGCCATGCATCCCCTTTGATTGGACATCCCAGAAGAATACCGACATTTCAGGACTCGAGGCTTTGTGCCTTGCTCCATGCTGAAATGTCCAAAATGTGAAATCATGATTTCACTTATCTTCTTCCACATGTTCCCCTAGTTGGACGACTCAGATCATTTCATGACTTTTTGCTTTGCAATATTTCACTGTGTTCCATGCTAAAATCTCTGAATCATGAAATCGTGATTTCTTGGATTGAGCGACACGTGTCCCCTTGCATAGGATAGCTCCAATATACCTTTGTCCCAATAGTCCAGATATCCCTTCACACACTCGGATCTAACGGTCTAGATTTGATCTTCACCTACACACCTAGACGTGGATTTTGACGGTCCAAATCTCTCTTTTGATCAATGGCTTCGATATTTTCTCTATTTTTCATTCTGTGATTTCTAAAGACTTTTCTCTTTGACTGCTCCATCTTGCGAAACCACAAAATTTATAATCATGCACCATGTGTCCTTTTGAAATGAATGACTTAGATCATTTCATAATTTAGCATTTCGCGAATCCTCATGAATCTTCCCTTTGACTGCTTTATTCTGTGAGTCAGTGAAATGATAATCTTTCACCATGTGTCCTTCCCAGGATCAAAAAATAGGATTTCCCTCACGATTTAGAACTCTGACGCTATACTTCATGCAACTCTCTGATCCCGATGGTCGTCAATCCGATCTGGCTGATGGATATCTATCATTGAAAGTTGATCTTGCTCACTCTCTTGATTTAAGTCCATACCATCCCTCTCTAAGTGTTGAGCTTGTGCTTATGGTTGTGGTTTCTATGAACAATTACCTGGATGACTGATTGAGGGCTTGGGAAAACAAATGATCAATGACAGAGGTCAAGAGAGAAGTGATTGGTCTTAGAGGAAACAGGTCAATCAAACGGACAAAGGTAGATAGAAGAAAAACTTTAAGCCAAAAGGAAAAAATTACAATTGGGTCTACAAAAGGAGGAGAGACATGCAAAAATATGGGCTTATGTAGAAACCACAAACCTTTAAGGTTTTGACAAGTTTATGTGATAACAGGTGGGACTACCTCAGGTATCCTGTACAATTTCCTTTCCAAAGTAATAATAACATTGTGAGACCTAGACTCATATACAATATTATATTTCCATAAATAAGGTCGGCCCAAAATAACATCACAAAATTCAAGGGGAGTGACTTCACATAATACCTCATCTTTGAAGGGCTTGATTCTGTAGGACATGTGACACTATTGGCTGACATGAAGATTTCTTCCTTGGTGGATCCACCCAATGGTGTATGGATGTGGGTGCGGTATTGTCAGTAGGGCCAACCACTTGATGACCTTATTTGAGATGACCTTATTATAGATACTTCTATCAACGATAAAGTGCACCAAAGTACCCTTCACCCACATCTGTGAATAGAAGAGGTGCTCACCTTGCTCTGGCTCATCAGGTTCACCAGGATGGATCTTGGTGGTAGCAATGGTGGCACTAGGTTCCGTGTCAATAATCCATCTCCCATTTTTTGGTTCTGACTCTGAGTCAGTGTTGGATCATGTTGTCATTGATGCCAATGGTTTGATTGATTGATGTCATTTATTGATGTCAAGTGATTGATTGATGTCAAAGGATTGATTGATTGATGATTGATG
>SNQJ01S0181993.1:0-19194 GCA_010110895.2 Picea sitchensis | reverse complement strand
GATAGACAGCCAAATTTAGCTCTGTAAAACAATTTTCGCCAGATTCGGCAATATTCCTGTCAAAAGAGTCAAACTGCCAATTATAGCTACAGACAGCTGAGTTTAACTCTGTCAATTGCATTTCACTAACACCAGCTGCATTACCTTTCTATGCTCAACAGTGCCTCGACTGCCCCACTTCCTTTCTAGGGCTTCAAAAATAGGCCGAGAATGAAGTCTTAGAGCCATGTAGCTGTAGTTTGGCACCTTTGGGAAATCAATTCCCAACAATTCTCTCACATAGAGAGGATTTCTCATGGGCTTGAAAACCTGCCTCTTCAATATCCCATGGGCATGACAAACCGCTTCTTCAGTCCAGCTCCTAAGATAACTAGGTACATGTACATGTACAGGTACAGTGATAGTAACATGAAGGTACAAAGGATAGATGAATGAGTGAGTGAATGATGATGAAACGACGAGAAAATGAACTAAGTCCCAACTTGACACTTTTCATGTTGATAAATACTTTGGCCCACTTGTCCCCATCCTTATAACTTAGGATAAAATAATTATTCATACTTTATACTTTAAGAAATATTAATATAATATTCCTTTTTGGATTAATCTCCCTAGCTTAGCCCCTTATCCTTAACTGTTATCCCCCTTTCCCTTTCTAGTGGAGTTTATCCCCCCATACTCTTTTACAAGTTTGGTCTACCGTAGTGATGTGTTTTTCATTAATATTTGCGTGTGATTTACATTTATAATACAAACATTTTGTCCTTTTTGTATCCAGGCTCACCAGCCTAAAAAACATGAACATATCCATAAAGGCTCTCTCACCTCAAGGTCGTGCGCTCAAGTTGCTACGTGCGATATCCTAGGATGTGTACACTTCTTCTTTTAGTGCGCACCACATATGCACGCTATATTATGGAAGGCACTCACAAAATTGATTCTAAGACTTGGTATAAACAACCCACCGACTTATATACATATGTACATTTATATTTACATTTACAGTTGGGGTTCGACCTAGGGGTATTACATTCCCCTCCCCCTTATTTATGCACTGTCCTCAGTGCAATATATACACATATACAACCAAAATTTCAAAAATATTAAAAAATATGTGGGTATTCTGTCCGCATAGCATCCTCGTCCTCCCAAGTTGCATCTTCATGACCGTAACATGTCCATTGGACCTTTACTAACTCTATAGTTTGATTCCGGAGCTGCTTGATCTTCCGGTCCAATATGCACACTGGATGCACTTGAAATGTGCCTTCTTGCTCAAACCAAATCACATTTCAATCAATGACATGATTATCATTAGGTATACACTTTTTGAGCAAAGATACATGGAATACATTATGAATAGATATTGATGCAAGCAAGGCAAGCATATATGCTACATACCCAATCCTCTCTAGGATTTCAAACGACCCACAATAACGAGCTGCCAACTTTGAACAATTTCCCAACTTTAGCGAACTTTTGTTGGCCTTTAATTTCAAGAAAAAATGGTCACCCACTTTAAATTACCTGTGATTTATGCCCTTACTGATCCGAAATGATCTTTTACATGACTATAGTTGAGTTATTATGCATGTGTTGATTAACCAATTAGGAAGCTTAAAGAAAGAGGAATAAGATATGCGAAGATATAATAGTCATATAAACATGTACATAACTTAAATGAAGTATAAAACAACAAAAAACCATAACACCAATGTGATAAAAGAGTTCGACAATCTCGCCTACGTCTCTGAGCCTTGTCTCAGTGGGATTTTCTTATTTATGTTCGAAGATTTACAAGTAAATCATGATAGTGCCAAAAGGTTACAACAATGAGATGGTCATGTTCTACTGGATCTCATGAACCCATCAAAACCGACGACACCCAAATCGGATGACCGAAGCTCCCAGAAATGGCCCACAAAGGTGCACTCCTAAATAGTTTCCTTGCATGACAATGGCTTTGGCTTAACAATCCAGCATCATAAACCTGTTCTGAACTAACACTGATATCCCCATGGCCTCAAGAAGGCATGGTTTATATATATCTAGAGTTGGTAACCATATCCCAACTTCCTCCCAAGATCTGGCCTAAAAAAGGGCCCAATATCCCCCCCAAATGGGCAAAAATATCCAATAACAGGCATAAAATAATTAAAAATCCACTAATATAAGTGAAAAAACCCCCTTTGCACAAACTAATTGGGATTATCCCCTTTTCCTGGGCGTGTACCCCCTAAATATGTTCATATGGAAATAAAAAGGCCAAGCGCCAGCCCTTAAGGGCTACGCGCTATCCCTTAGCCCACATATCATGGTCACATGTTGATATATCATAGGACCGTGCCCAACATTTGCTCCCAACTATTGGTTATAACCCCCGAACATGTGGCGAGAAGGTGCATATAATCCGCGCCCATATCCATGCTAATAATCCGCACCAAACTGGAGTGTATGGTGGAGCACCTCCATTTAAAACTGTGGTTATATAACATGTATGAAAACCGGGGCCGGGGCTAGGCCCCAACCCCCTTCCACCTCCACTCTACCATATGAAACACTTTATATAATTTAAAACAACTATGGTATAACAAGCAATACAATGACACAAATGGTAATCCGACCTTCCCTAAGGTGTTAGGCTGGAAAAAGGTCCTGTGTTCGAATCTTTCAGAGTCCAAAACTTTTGAATAAACAATTAACCAGTCACAGGGTGCCACGTGGCAGCCCACGCCTAGGCCATGTGGCACCTTCTCATTCACTGAACACCATGACAAGTGTCAAAATCCAGTTGGACCAGCTCTTCCATGTCATCTTCCCTGTTAGATGACTGTATCCTGCCATGTGTCACCGTACAGACATGCCACATTTCACCCTTACAGTGGTGACACATGTCACCTCCCAATTTGTCCACTTGTCTTGTCCACGTCAGCTCCGTACGCCCAATAACCCTACAACATGTCACCTCCAAAAGCTACAATGTCAGCTATACAAAATTTTCCAACTGTACTGCCACGTCAGCGATACGGCCGTACAACCTGTACAGTCAGCTGCCACATGGCACTGTACAGACTGTACAATCAACATTTTTTTGCCTGTTTGGAAAAATGAATAGAATGCGATATCGGGAGCATACAATGTCTGTTTGATCCCTTTCAATTTGCATTGTGTTTTTATTGACAAGGTCTACGCACATGTCCGTTTTGAAACCATTACGAGAACATTGATTTTTAGGCCTTTCTGAGTCCCATCAAGCTCTTGGATCCGAATCTAGATCACACCTCCCCACTAAAGGAAATTTTGGTCCCAAAAATGTTGCAAAATTGATCTTACTAATTACAAACTCATAAGGACAAAAACAAACCACGATGTTGTACAGAAATGATGTTATAATAGGTCATCATTTCAACATGTGTGATTACATTAATGGAAGAAAAATACAATGAAGTTGTGACATCCACTTCTGGAAAAACCAAGTGACCGGTTTCTTTTCTTCATGGTGTTCCTATTGCTCCGCTGATAATTTCTCTTCCCTCGTAAGTACATGCACAATCCTTTTTTCCTTGGACGAAGCTCCAGATTAAACTTCCAACAACTAGTCTTTTGATGTCCACCCCTGTTGCAAAACGTGCAGTGAGTTTTTGGCATCCAAACTTGTTTACCCTTCTCTTTCTTCCATTTTGGAGTTGAATCTTTACATTGTCTCTTCCAACACTTGGGAACACAATGCTTGGGTGAATGACAATAAGTACAAGGATAAAGATTCCACAAGTTCCAGATTACTTGATTATGCTTATTATAATCAAAAGGAGAATTGGTAAAAACATGACCATTATACCTTCCATGTCGATCTTCACTTTTCTTTGGAGATGAATTGCATTCACTACCACAATCAAGGAGTGATATTCCATCACCTTTCGTGAAGTGTTCCTGCAATGACTTAGGCTAGCCATTTGAAGCCTTACTTGCTTCCGAAGTTTTGGAACCCATCTTGGAGGATGCTTCAAGCTCCACTTCGCCATATCCCAATCCTAAATATCGATGCCTTTCCACAACCTCAATAGGATTAACAATACCTTAACCCTTACATCCAAGGCCCTTTCCTTCTTCATAACCCATCTTGGTTAGTAATTTCAAACCTACACCTCTTGTATGTTTTTCAAATACACCAAAACCATCTTGATGAGAATAAGGAGAATTTGATGAATGAACTTCACTGCATACCTCAGATATGTTTTCTGAAACATATGTAGAAGGAAATTCCTTCAATCCTTCTTTGCCTTTGTTGTTCTTTGAACCTTTCACTTGAACCGAGCTCTTTCGTTCCAAGTAGTCTTCATACAACACTTTCACCATCTCGACCATCTAAAACACCGAATTTTTGAATTCCTTCTCATCTTGAGAAAGTCCTCCTATAGATGCCATTTTCTCCCTTGAGATGAGCTCTTCCCTGGCTAACATGAAAAACTAAAATTTCAAATGTCAACTAGCTCTGATACCACTTGATCCGAAAATATCTTTTACACGACTACGGTTGAGTTATTATGCATGTGTTGATCAACCAATTAGGAATCTTAAAGAAAGAGGAAGAAGATATGATAAGATATCACAGTCATCTAAACATGTACAGAACTGAAATGAAGTATAAAACAACAACAAACCATAACACCAATGTGATAACAGAGTTCAACAATCTCGCCTACGTCTCTAGGCCTTGTCTGAGTGGGATTTGTTTATTTCTGTTTGAATCTTTACAAGTATATCATGATAGTGCCAAAAGGTTACAACAATGCGTTGGTCTTTTTCTACCAGATATCATGAACCCATCAAAACTAACGGCACCCAAATCGGATGACCGAAGCTCCCAGAAATGACCCACAAAGGTGAGCTCCTCAATAACTTCCCTGCATGCCAATGGCTTTGGCTCAACAATCCGACAACATAAACCTGTCCTGAACCACCACTAATCTCCCCACGGCCTCAAGAAAGCATGGTTTATATATATCTGGAGTTGGTAACCATACCCCAAATTCCTCCCAAGATATGGCCTCAAAAAGGGCCCAATATCCCCCCAAAATGGGAAAAAATGTCCAATAACATGCATAAAATCATTAAAAATCCACTAATATAAGTGCAAAAACCCACTTTGTACAAAATAATTGGGCTTATCCCCTTTTCCTGGGTGCGCACCTCCTAAATATGGTCATATTTCAATAAAAAGGCCAAGCGCCAGCCCTTAAGGGCTATGCGCTATCCCTTAGCTCGCATATCATGGCCACATGTTAATATATCATAGGACCGCACCCAACATTTTGCCCAACTATTGGTTATAGCCACCAAACATGTGGCGAGAAGGTGCATATAATTTGTGCCCATATCTATGCTAATAATCTGCACCAAACTGGAGTGTATGGTGGAGTGCTTCCGTTTAAAACGATGGTTATATAGCATGTACAAAAATCGTGGGTTGGGGCTAGGACCCAACCCCCTTTCGCCTCCATTCTACCATATGGAACATTTTATATAATTTTAAATGGCTATGGTATAACAAGAAATACGGTGGCACAAATGGTAATCTGACCTTCCCTAAGGCATTAGCCTAGAAAAAGGTCCCGTGTTCGAACCTCTCGGAGTCCAAAACTTTTGAATAAACCATTAACTAGTCACAGGGTGCCACATGGAAACCCACGTCTGGGCCACATGGAACCTCCTCATTTTCCGAACACCATGACAAGTGTCAAAATTTGGTTGGACCATCTCTGCCATGTCATCTACCCTGTCAGCTGACCGTACCCTACCATGTTTCACCGTACGGACGTGCCATGTGTCACCCTTATAGTGGTGACACATGTCACCTCTCGATTAGTCCACCTGTCCCAGTCACCCTGCCACGTGTCACCTCCAGAGGCTACCACATCAGTTGTAAATTTTTTTCCAATTGTGCTGCCACGTCAACTGTACGATCGTACAACCTATACAGTTAGCTGCCACGTGGCACTGTACAGTCTGTACAATAAACATGTTTTTGCTTGTTTGGAAAAATAAAAAGAACATGATATCAGGAGCATACAACGTCCGATTGATCCCATTAAAGTTACGTTGGGTTTGTATCGACAAGGCCTACGCACACGTCCGTTTTGAAACCATTATGAGAAAATTGATTTTTAGGCCTTTCTGAGCCCCATCAAGCTCCTGGATCCGAATTTGGATCACTTATCAACATATCTTTTCTGCATGTCTTGGAAATCCTTTAAATTCTGTTTTATTTTCATTATTTTCTCTTCCATTTCCCTGAGTAATTTTTTCCCAACCATTGCTCTATCTGCCGGGTTATCCCAACTTACCGGTGTGTTGCACTTTCTGCCATAAAGTGCCTCAAATGGGTTAATCTTTAGAGATTCTTGGTACCCATTATTATAAGAAAAATCTACTAAGTGTAGGTAATCTTCCCATTTTGATGGTTTATCCGTCACATATATCCTCAAAATATCCTCAATCACTTGATTCACCCTCTCTGTTTTCTCATACGACTCTGGATGATAAGCTGTGCTAAAATTTTAAATTTGTTCCAAATCCCTTCCAAAAATTTGATGTAAATTTTGGATCTCTATCAGACACAACTGTCTTGGGTATACCATGTGTTAGCACTAGAATTCACACCTAGACTGCTGTATATGTAATCCTAATATCCATAAAAAATGTGAATAATAATTGTTTTCAATGTGTGGCAAATGGGTGTGATACTTAGTTTATGATGTCAACAAAAAAAACCTCCATGAAATACACACCAACAAACAAGGATTTGAATAGCTTCAAATCAATGTTTAGCGATAAATGGAAGATACAAGACATAACACGAAAGATGAAATACATGTATCAGATCACATCAAGTACTTATGAAACATATATGGAAGAAATCTCATTGAATAAGAACTTCTTAATAAAAAAGAGAAAACACTTTGATCATACTTGCATGAATTACCAACAATAAATCATTTACTGTAGTAAAAAACAAGCATAATGATGAATCCTTCACCAACAACTAACATCAAAGTGAGATAGAAAAATATGCGATAGTAGGAAAGCCACTGATCTTTTAGTATTAAATATTCTTAAGTCTGGTACATACATCCAAAAAATTTGTTACAATTTGAAACTAAAGATAAGAGCCTCATGTCTAACCATTCAAACCTCCTCATAGACTTACAGTGCATCTTAAATAAAAAAAATCCAAAAACATGTTTACAATTCGCCACCTAACTTCCTCATAGGATTCTATGCCTAAGAAAGGCGTGACACTAGATGTACAACAAAAATGTAAACAAAATGCTATTTTCCAGGAATTTGTTGGCATCATTGAGAACAACTATTAATAACTTGATGCATGCAGTTTTATTGCAGGAAGATCCTTGAGGAAGATGGCATGTGATGTGTAACTATTCTTCTAAATGCTTGTCTGAGCTCAACCTGGCACATGGAAATCCTTTTCAGCTTCAAAATCTTCATAACTCCTAGTTCGCAACACTTGCATTGCAGATTGTTCTAGAACAACAAGTTCACAACGCCAATGGGTCCACATGCTGCACACTTTTCTGTAAATGCCTTTTTACCTCTAAAATGATTCCAACCTTTAAAAATTGCATAATAAGTTGGGAGAAACCTTCTAGTTCCTGCTACAAACTTCTTGAAACATGAAGTAACCTTGGAGAAATCATATGAATATGCTAACCTCAGCTCAAGACCAAAATTATTACTCAGGCTATAAATATATGCAAAAAGTGAACCATGGAAAAAATGATGTTGATGTGGAAAAGTATCCTGTATTCATCTTTTCTTGGTACTCCTTTTAGTAGCCACCTTAGCCAATATATCCAAATTCATTTTTGCTACCTACTACTCTTTGAAGGGTTGCAACTCTGCTTTCAATTTATTGATCTCAGCTTGGCAAGCTCTCTTATGTTTATACACATTCTTAAGTTGCCTATGAAGGGGTATAGACCTCTTAGAAAAGCATCTTTCTTTATCAATAGTCTTCTCATATAAGTCTAACATTTCCTTCGACTTGATTCGAGCCTCCAGATTTTCCTTCTTCAATTTGTAATTTTCAGCTCTTGCATCCTTAAGTTGCCTCTCGAGTCTTTTGAAAGTAGGATTACTTTCATGAGGAGGAGTGATGATATCAATAATTTCTATGGGCTGCTTGGAAGGATGAGATTTATCCTTTTGTTGAGCTGAGGATTCTGCTTTACCCTATTCCACAGGAATATGTTGTTTAGCTGCTGATATGGTGAAAGATCTTCTAGGTTTCACTGTTCTGCAGCAACAGGTTGGGAAAAGATGAGTTTTTTACCCTTCAGAGTCCTTACTTTACTTGATGATATATCCATAGGTGTTGGTTCTACCACATGAGAAATTTCTCTATTAGGAGGTTGTGAGGGACCACCTTCAACTATTTTATCAGTAATCTGAATGGATTTATCACCTCTGGTCATCTTCCTCTTTTTGCTTCTATCCGAGTGCACAGTCTTCTCAACAGGGGTAGGTGTTTGTCTTTTGGACTGTGGTGTGTGAGCAATATCTGGCTGAAAACCTGATGCATCTAGGAAAACATCCTAGTCAATGTTGGTCTTCTTCAACTCTTCTAGTACTAGCATCTTGATTAAATTAGAGTGAAAGACACTGGTATCCACTTGCTTGGATTTATCTTGGACCCTATATTACATTTTTCCGATACTCCTGAAAAGATAAAAGGGAAGGTTCATGGATTCTTTCCCAATAAAGTGTAGTAGTAATCTGATATGATATTGTTAAACCATATTGAACCTTCCTTCACACGTGAAGTACCTATTAATGACTCTGAGCATTTTGTCAAAATACTTCAACATATGACTTCTTGGCACTCCATTGGATAGATTGTCTCCATGATATTCAGGTTTTAGGAATTCCTTGGAGAAAGAAAAATTCAAAGACATGGATTTAAACCACTTCTCACCACAATCAGGTATATTTGTGGATACAAAAATAGATTTCTCAGAGAATTCAAACTCTAGTACTCCCACATTAGTCTTTGTCCCATAGAAGTTGAGTGAAAACTGTTTAGCTACCTTAGGATGTCCTCTTTGCATTTTCTCACAAAAATTTAGGCAACCCACCCTCTGAAATGCTTCCTTGAAAAATGGTTCAGAATTGATGAGTTGCATGTCATGTGGTTCAGCTCTAAAAATCTCTCCCCCTTTGTGAATATTTTTACCTTGCTGACTATCCATGATGACTGTTTTGAAAACCTCCTGTACCCTCTTATAACATCTTGTTATCATATATATAATAAAAATAGAAAAATTAGGGTTTGTTAATAACACTGACACAACTTAGGGTTTACTTGAATAAATAATTTATGCACACCAAAAGTTTGAGGATGAACAAGTTGCAAGTAGAAGGTGAGAAAAGAAGAACATAATTTCAACTTGGATGAGGCTGCAGACATGAAAAAAAATGAAGCAACTATGTGTAAAACAAAGGGTTCACAACACACTTGTTGAGTTCGTAGCATGTAAAGTTGGACTAGGTTTTTATGACAAGCTTGCAATACTTCCCATGTATGAGGAGAAAAATGATTTTTAAAGGTTAAAACCTTAGACCTAAATGAATCTAAGTCGAGGAGGGTTTGATCTATCATAAAACAGAGGGTTTGCAACGCCAGTTTCATAGTGCACAGTTTGCAGCACACAATTTGTAGCATCCTAAAAAATATAGTGGATGAGGTTACTGTTGCAAGAGGAAACTACAAACTGAAATTTTTGGTATAATATAACAAACTTGAAAATGGATAGGGTTTAGGATGCCAATGCCATGGGATTTAATTGGTGCAAATATTTTGCAGCGCAAAAAAATATATAACAACTGTATCCAGTTCAATCAACCCTCAAACAACACACAATCACCAAATAGGTACATGGTGTATCTGAAACTTCAGCTGGTGTCTCACGAACTAGGCTGGGACTTAGTTGGAAGCATCCAATCCCCTTTCATCTGCTACAACCAGTTTGTAGTGCCATATTTCAAAACAATGGCAACGCGCTTCATTCAAATTGTTAAAATTGTTCCTTGAAACCAACTTGAAGAACATGATGCATTAAAGGCATTGAAAACAATGAGACATCCCTTGAAACATTTCCAAAGTACAATGATGTGTGATTAGTGCATAAGGTACTTATTGATACACTATGAATTTTCAGGTGAGTTTGCAACAAGTGTATTAGGCACTTGACATGACCCTCAAGCGGTTGAAAATGACATAATGAAACCTTTTGTACATCCCTTTGAGACAAGACATGTGATAATGATAAGTTTAAGACCAAGGGTGTGACCCATGCCGACCCCTATTTCTTTCATGATGATGAACACTATCATGACATCAAGGCACTTACATAGACTAAAGTCAAAATTATTGTTCATGGAAGAATCAAACATGATTTATTAACATGAGATATAAATCAAACCTAAAAATTTAAAGACCCTATTACTCAAACCTAGAAACTTAAAAATATTTTGACCCCTACACATCTTATATGCTAACATATAGCTCCACAAGGGATGGATACCTCCCCGCGAGGCTCCAAGAACATGCAGTTCCAGTGTCTTATCCATTGGGAAAGAATTCATTATTAAAAGAAAACAGAACTAACTAATAGACTAGTATTTACGATGAAATGAAGCCACCCATGGATTTTCGAAAAAGTATTTTTCTAGAAAATTCCCATTGACTGGGCCACCATGAATTTCAACATCTTCCAAATTCTTCTACTTAAAAGTATTATTTTGCAAAACTTCATAAATTTTAAAAGGAACAACCCAAAGAGCTTCGAATTTACCATGTTTTCCCTTATCTTTCCTTTAAGAATCCCATTTGAGTACCAGGTCTCCAAGATGGAAAACTTCCTTCTTCACCTTCTTTTCAAAAACTTCTTTGATATTTTGTTCATGACTTTGTGCTTTGTCAAAAAGATGCTCTCTGGTTTGTTGTACTTCCACAAGGTGATGCATCCTCCTGATCATGTCATATGGTTCCCCTTTTTGGTCTTGAAGAAACTTTTCCACTGGTAAATCTAATTGAGCAGAGAAAACAACTTCAGTTCCATAAACCAGTTGAAATGGTGTGGTGCCAATTGACCTTTTGGTGGTTACTCTGTCTACCCATAGGGAAAACTTTAACTTAGAATCCCATGCCTTCTTATTATCTTCCATCAATTTTATGATAATCCTCACTAATATTTTGTTGGAGCATTATGCTAAGCCATTACCCTGAGAGTAATATGGAGTGGAGTGGATAGGTTGAATACCAATTTTTTCACAGAATTTCACTAGGGGCTCAACCTTAAAAGATGCTACATTATCAGTGACAATTTTATTTGGGAAACCAAACCTTGATAGAATGTCTTCCAAGAAACCAATAATTACTTTGTGTGTTGCATTCCTGGTGGGAATGGCTTCTATCCATTTGGTAAAGTAATCAGTAGCAGTCAGAATCCAACGATGCTGACCACTTGAGGATGGATGAATTTATCGAATAAAGTCTAATCCACACTGATGAAAAGGGATAGATACCACTATGGGTTTGAGAGACAAAGATTTGTGATGTGTTTACATGAGAATATTTGACATTTGTCACAAGTCATGATATTTGCACACACATCAGTGAATAAATTAGGCCAAGAATATCCAGCTCCGAGTATCTTGTATGCCGTAGTTATCCAGAAGTGACGACCTCCACATAAACTCCCATGAAATTCAGTCATAATTTGTTTTTCCTATTCTGGATCTAAACATATTAAAAGAAACCCTAAACGATCTTTCCAATAAAGAATCTGATCAACAATACAATACCTGACTGTTTAAATTTTCAAAGCTCTTACTTTGGTCTTCTCAAGTCCAGTGGGAGGCTGCAATTTTTTTAGGAAGTAGATGATGTCCTTGTACCAACTGCATTCTGCCAATTTTGAGTTGATTTGCAAGATGCTGTTAGGAATATCAGATTGTTGATTTATAGAGTTAGTACTCATGAAATTTGCTCTCAATTCCTTACGATTGGATTCAACTAGCAATATAGCTAAACCTTGACCTTTTACCAACTTGGTGGGTTTCACCTCAAGATAAAACTCCAAAATGTTAGCAATCCACTTACTTCTTTTCCCATCTATATTAGGCTGAATAAAAATTTATTTCAAAAAACTTGAAGGAACATAAGCAATGATTTTCGAATGAAGAAAATATACCCTGAAGGCCTTTAGAGCTTTGACTAAAGCATACGATTATTTCTCTATAATGTCATATCTGACTTCAACATCCCTCAAGGCCCTACTGAAAAAAGAGATAGGCTTCTCCATTCCATATGAATTCTCCCGAAGAAGGAAAACAACTAGTGTATCATTGGAGGAAAAAGAAAAAAGAAGAAATTCCTTTGAGTAGTCAGGACTGATCAAAACAGGAGCATCAACCAATGCTTGTTTTATCCGATAAAAAAAAATCCTAGCTTCTGGTGTCCATTTTACTTCGTTCCCTTTTCTCAGCATGGTAGTGATGAATTTCACTAACTTAGCAAAGTTAGATATAAATCTCCTCAAAAAATTTATCTTACCTAAGAAGGACTGAATTTCTTTCTTTGACCTTGGTAGAGAAAGGGTTTTAACAACCTCTACTATATTTGGGTCAATTTTTACTCCTTCAACTGAGACAATGTGTCCTAGCAACTTACCTTCCTTCTTGGAAAAAAGAGACTTCTTGGGATTAAGGGACAACCCATACTTTCCGCACTTCAGAAACACCTTCTCTAAATGATGGTAATTCCCTTGATCATACTTGGAAAACATAGTGATATCATCTAAATAGATAACCACAAACTTGCCTTTCTCTCCAATAAATGAAATGTCCATTGCACGTTGGAAAGTTGCCCCTGCATTCATGAGACCAAATGGAATCTTGGAATACATGAATGTACCCCAAGGAGTGGTAAATGTTGTATTTTCTTTGTCCTCTGGTAACACATAAATCTGATTGTAGCCCAAAATCCCATCAATCATTGAAATCCTTACTGATCCTATCACCCTTGGCAAGATATGTTCCATTTTTGGTAAGGGGTAGTTGTCTTTTTTGGAACACCTATTTAAGTTCCCGAAGTCAACACAAAGCATGATCTCACCATTCTTTTTTTTGACAAGGACCAAATCAGTTATCCAATTAGAATACCTCATAGGTATAATGACCTGGGAATCAAACAATTTTTTGACCTCTTTTTCCATAATGGGAAATAACATGGGGTTAATCTGCCTACGTTTTTGTCTGAAAGGTTTGGTGTCTTATTTCAAATGTATTCTATGCTCAATGATGCTAGTATCATAAGTTTCCAATTCTTCACACTTCCATGCAAAAACATCAAAAAATTCTTTCAACAATTTGATATATTCAACCCTTTGATTTTCTGATAAGCTACTAGACAATTTAACATATTTGGGTTCCTCTTCAGTGCCTAAATTACATTATACCAGATCTGCATTTTCCTTAGAACCACTCACCTTCATAATAAAATCATTTTTGTCTAACAATCTTTCTAATTGAACCAAACCTTTAGGAATGTGATTGCTAGGAAACTGAATTTTTTTGTGATTTGCAATCTTGTTCATAAATTTATGAACGTGAAGATTTTTAACATCATCTGAATCTTGGTCAATATGAAGAGAAGGAAATTCATCTATTGTTTCCAAAAACCTATTTAGTTCTTGATCATATTCAAAATCTTTCCAATTCTTGACATTATCAGGTATAGCAGGTCTGTATTTCACCTCAACATTATACTTAGGCTTTGAAGGTAGTGGGATTTTAAAATTACTGGCATAAAAAACTAAGGAATCAACCAGTGTATTAGCCTCTCTGGGAACAAACGATATGTTGAAGGCTGAGAATAAATTATCAATGAGGTCCCAAACCTCATTCCTATAATGTTTCAGTCTAGGATGCTTTGTTTGATAGATGTTTCTGACTTGATGCACAATCAGCTCCACATCTCAAAAAACTAACAGTCCTTCAATTTTCATGTCCTTTGCAACTCTAAGCCCCAAAAATAAGGATTTGTATTCTTTGATATTGTTTTTTGTTTAAAATTCAAGTTTGAAGGAAAAGGTCATGACATCCTAAGAGGGATAAATGAACACTACTCCAACACCAACACTATCCTTGGAAGATGCACTATCAAAATACATCTTCCATGTTTGAGCACCTTGTCTAGTTGTTTCACATCTTGTTGGTGACTGATTTTTGATTTCTAATGGTGACTGAGGAAACTCAGTAAGATGAATAATACTAGACCCTAAATCAATATAAACATAGATGGGATGGTTTCTTGGGTTTCTCTCATCACTTATGATATATGCTAACTGAGATTCTCTATACAGTCTTCTATGCTCACCCCCAAATAATGGTATGGTCGCATAAGAAAGATCCATCTGCAAAGTCCCTCCTGACCTCTTGATCCATGATCTAGACAAAAACATCCCAAATTTGGGAGGAGCATATGCAACTACAATGTCCATGACTATGCTTTTCATAGGTAATTGATAAAGAGTGAAACCTAGATCTTTAATAACTCCAAGAAATTTTACTTTTCTTGAGTAAAAAAAATACAAATCATGATATGATTTAATGATTTCCAGAACCAATTCATTCATGATATCCTTACGCATCAAATTTTGGGATGTACTTGAGTCCATAAGACAATTGTGCAATATTTTTCATGCACATTCAAAGAAGTGTAAAATGGGGGAGAGGAGTCATCTCTGTCTTCTACCAATGGTCCCAATATAACTGTAGGTTTCTCATACTACAAGTTAATTGAGTATGTTGAATGGGAATAAAATTCAAGATGCAATAGTTTTGAGATGTATTTCTTCAAATCCTCACTTTTCATCAATTCTAGGAGTGGGACAATAATCTTGATTTTTTGGATTTCATTCTCAAAACTAAAATAGGATTGGGAATTTTGAATTTCTTTATCTCTTGAACACGAGCCTTGATAATGGGATGATTTTTAATTTCTCCTATTTCTTTATTTGGTGCAACCACTACCTTGGAAGGGGTATCTAACTTTTTAGGTTGAGTAGATGTACTTTGGTTTTCCCTCCTTTTATTTTTATCTCAAATTACACTTGTTTTGAGATTCATTGACTTTTTCTCCTTTACTTAAGTCATTCAATTGATTGCACATTAAAGACTCTTCATGAGTAGTCTGGGTTAAATGAGGAGAAGTAGAAGTATCCCCTACACAATGAATTTATTGGTTTGTTTCCTCATTATTTCCTTCTTCATCATCAACCAAATTGTTCTGTAGAGGAGTTTGAACCTTCTGATCCTCTCTATTTCTCTGATCTCTCTGCAAAATTTGAGGTGTATTATTCGACCTTCTGAAATTATTTCTATTTCCAAAATATTGAGGATTTCTATTTGTTTGTCTCCCTTCAAGTTTTAATCTTTCCATTTCTACAGATAATGACTTAACCAACTTAGTCAATTCATCAACTTAGGGATTAATCCCTGAAACATCTGAAGATGAGTCTTTTTTTTTCTTCTTCTATCTCTATCATATTTTTCCCTCAACTTATCTGTTGCCAATATATTTGATTCAACCTCTAGTGCAACATATTTCATATGGGCCAATGTTGTAGACCTTATTTCTCTAAAAAAAAGACAGAATTCTGGGTCAAAAGAAATTGCATAAGTTATTTTAGCAGAAGTTTCAATGGGTTTAATCTCAGTAGGAATTTTGTTGTACATGTTGTTGAATATTTTTGAAAATTATGACATTGATTCACCCTCTTTCCTTTTAAGAGCCCCAAATTCTGTAATGTAATATAAAAAGTATTTTTTTTCACCCCAATGTCTTAAAAATGCATCATCCAATGCCTCAATTACAACTATTGATTGAGGATATAAACTTCTAAACCACTTTCGAGCTTCTCCATCTAGAATTTGCACAAAGAATCTGATCCAGACATCTTCATTTTCAATATTCAAATTATTTGCATAACTGTAAAATGCAACAAGATGTTCCTCTACAATGATATCTTCCTCTCTTGTAAATTTAGGCATGTACTTAAGGTAATATCCTACTGGAAGAGCATTCATGGGATGAGGAATCAGTAGCGGTGCATACCTAGCATCCACAATGGCATCCATTTTGTTCTGAAGAGGATTAATTCCTTCCATTTGATTTGGAAAAGGAGGACTCTGACTTTTAGGAGAAGTAGAAGGTGAATTAACAGGTGAAAATGTAATCTGTATAATAGGGGGTTTTGAAAAATGAGTATAAGGTGGAGAAGATTTAGATTTAACAAAAGCTAGATGGGACTTGGGTAGATCTAGGGGAATTTCAACAGAAACTGAGGTTCTTTCTTATTTAGTTACATGAAATTTAAATGAATGAGGAGTTGGAGAACCTAAGAAATGGAAATCTTCCAAACTTTCAAGTCTAAACCACTTTACAATTTTAGGAGATGCAAGAAAATAAAAAATTTTCAAGTTTTCTTCTTTCAAGTCAGGGGATAAAGTTGTGTATTCTACAAGAAAATATTCTAATTCTGACTTTACATGAGTTTCAGTTATAGGTAAATGAGAAACATGAGAAACATGAGAAACAACAATTGGTGTATGGAAAACAAAGTCAGGTAGGTCTCCATAAATACCTGAGAATTTAGAAGAGGAAGCTCCTTGCAAAGCTTTTCCCTTCCTTATGATTTTTTCTGGATCAGGTTCATGTGTAGCCAGATGTGACTGTGGGTTAGACATTGTATTCCTTTTCTTGGGAGCCACAACTAAACTTTGGAGTCACCAGGTGCACTATGCATTCGTTCTGTTTACTGATTTCTGTACAACAACAAAATTAGTAGTATCCTTTTTGTACAACCCACGGAAATATCTTCAATTCATTCCTTGGAAACGATGCCAAAAAATGTTAGCACTAGAATTCACACCTAGAATGTTGTACAAGTAAGCCTAATACCCATCAAAATTGTGAATAATAATTTTTTTCAATGTGTGGCAAATGGGTGTGATACTCATTTTATGATGTCAACACAAAAACCTCCATGAAATACACACCAACAAGCAAGGCTTTAAATAGCTTCAAATCAATGTTTAGAGATATCAATGAAATATAGAAGGCTTAGAAAGAAATATGAAATACATGTATCAGGTCATGTCAAGTACTTATGAAACACATATGGAAGAAATCTCATTGAATAAAAACTTCTTAATAAAAAAGAGAAAACACTTTGATCGCATAATGATGAATCCTTCACCAATAATTAACATCAAAGTGAGATAGAAACATATGTGTCAGTAGTAAAGTAACTGATCTTTCACTATTAAAGATTCTTAAGTCTGGTACATACATCAATAAACTCTATTACAGTTTGAAACTAAAGATAAGAGCCTCCTTTCTAACCATTCGAACCTCCTCATAGACTTACAATGCATCTTAAATAACAAAATATACAAAAACATGTTTACAATTTTCCACCTAACTTCCTCATAGGATTCTATGCCTAAGAAAGGCGTGGCACTAGATGTACAACAAAAATGTAAACAAAATGCTATTTTCCAGGAAAATGTTGGCATCATTTAGAAAAACTATTAATAACTTGATGCATGTGGTTTTACTGTAGGTAGCTCCTTGAGGAAGGTGGCCTTTTATGTGTAAATAATATTCTAAATGCTTATCCAATCTCAACCTGACACCTGGAAATCCTTTTTAGCTTCAAAATTGTCATAACTCCCAGTTCACAACATTTGCACTGCAGACTGTCCTAAAACAACCAGTTCATAGTGTGATTGGGTCCACGCGCTGCAAACTTTCCTGTAGGTGCCTTTTTACCTCCAAAATGATTCCAACCTTTAAAAATTGCATATGAAGTTGGGAAAAACCTTCCAGAGCTTGCTACAAACTTCTTGAAACATGAAACCTTAGAGAAATCATATGAATATGGTAACCTCATCTCAAGACCAAAATCATTACTCAGGATATATTTATATGCAAAAAGTGAACCATGGAAAAAATGATGCTGATGTGAAAGAGTATCCTGTATTTGTCTTTTCCTAGTACTCCTATTAGCCACCTTATCCAATATATCCAAATTCCTTTTTTCTACCTTCTCTTTGAAGGGTTGCAACTCTGCTTTCAATTTCCCAATCTCAGCTTTCCAAGCTCTCTTCTATTTATACAAATTCTTAAGTTGCCTATGAAGGGGTAGAGACCTCTTAGCCAAGTATATTGCTTTATCAATAGTATTCTCATATAAGTCTAACATATCCTTCAACTTGATTCGAGCCTCTAGATTTTCAACTCTTGCTTCCTTAAGTTGCCTCTCGAGTCGTTTGAAAGTAGGATTACTTTCATGAGGAGGAGTGATGATATCAATAATTTCTACGGGCTACTTGGAAGGATGAGATTTATCCTCTTATTGAGATGATGGTTCTGTTGTACCCTCTTCCAAAGGAATATGCTATTTAGCTGTTGATATGGTGAAAGGTCTTCTAGGTTTGATAATTTCTACAACAACAGGTGGGGAAAAGATGAGTTTTTTACCCTTTAGATTCCTTAATTTACTCGATGATATCTCCATAGGTGTAGGTTAGTCCACAAGAGAAATTTATCTGTTAGGAATTTGGGAGGGACCACCTTCAACTATTTTATCAGTAATATGAATGGATTTATCACCTTTGGTCATCTTCCTCTTTTTTCTTGAATCTGAGTGCACAATATTCTCAATAGGGGTAGGTGTTTGTCTTTTGGACTGTGGTGTGTGGGCAATATCTGGATGAAAACATTATACAAATAGGAAAACCTCCTAGTCAGTTTTGGTCTTCTTCAACTCTTCCAGTACTAGAATCTTCATTAAACCAGAGTCAAAGACACTGATATCCACTTGCTTGGATTTATCTTGGGCCCTATTTGACATTTTTCCTGTTAATGTTTATGCCATTATTATATTTCTTTGCATTTCAATATATAAGAGCATAATAAGAACAATATCACTGAGAAATACACATTCACAAGAGACACAACATTTATCCTGGGAAACCCTCTAGGGGAAGAAAACCCAACAAAAACTTCCTTATCATAAATAGCTTATACAATGTTCAAGAGATAAC
>SNQJ01S0181992.1:3067-19194 GCA_010110895.2 Picea sitchensis | reverse complement strand
AGTTACCCTCACAAACATTGGAAGGAATGGTAACATCATTGTTAGCTGAAGAAAAAAGGACATATTCTGAAAACTTGGATGCAGGTGGTCAGCCTGAAATTGCATTGTACTCAAAAGGCAAGATGAGAAAAACCAAGGGTTCAACATAATGCTTCTACTGTCACAAAAATTGGGATATAGCTTGGAACTATAGAGCTCGTGCTAGAGATCTCTTGAATGGCAAGGAATCTACATACATTGCCGACCTAGATGAATTATCAGAAAGTGATGAAGAACCACAAGAATCATCTCTCATACTGTTCTAAAATAAGGAGTGATATTTATATATTTATGTATGTGTGGTGTGTAGTGTGATTTTATGTAAGTGTTTATGTAAAACTAAGAACTTGTATCTTGATTCAAGCCGGCAGCCCCGGTTTCAAGTACAAACATTCTTATGTTTAAGGTCAGAAGCCAAGTTGTCAATTTGTCAGTTATACAAGCGCAAGAAAGATGGTCAGAAGCGTTTTGAATTTAAATGTGTCGATGGAAAGCTCGAAGAAAAGGAAGAAGAAAGAGCGGAAGCCGTGTGATTGCTGAGTGAGTTTTAGTGCTGAGGAAGCTCAGACAGACAGACGAAAGTTCAAGTGTTGTAATTGTGTGAGAATTGTGGTAGAAAATCCATTTCTCCATTAAGGGGGAGTGTTAGAGAATAATGGAGCAATTTAATGAATGTTGTTACAAGCGGTTCAGATCTGTTTATATCGGAATCTGTTAAACCTGCTCCTCTACTATATATATGTAATGATTACTTCAATGCAAAAATACAAAATGATGATCAATGTATTTTCTGTGTGCTAATTCTTTCAATCTAATTTAATGTACACTCATCCATGCAATATGCACATTGTAGTGGAACATACAATATGCACATTGTAGTGGAAGACTTTGATGCAAATTGAAACATAAAATTGGTGCCATGTCAAAAATGCACTCATATACCAATATACCAATGGTGTTTAATCACATAATCTCAAAGTTTATTCCAATGGTGTTTAATCACATAATCTCAAAGTTTAATGACACCAAAATTTCAAATCAATTCAACCCTTAATTTATTATTATTATTAAATTCCAACCATGGGAAAAAAAATTCCTACATAATTAATCAACTCCCTTTATCACAAACACAAAACTGCAATTATATTTGTAGTTGACTTCTCCACTTAAACATAATATAAATTTTAACACGGGCCACGAAGGAACAAATGGAGAGTGGAATATTTTTATTCTCCGCTTGAAGTTGAAGTCCTCCATTAGAATGTGTACATTTCCTTCTAGAGCTTTCGAGGATGGGCAATGGAATAAAAATTGGCAATTTTTTAAAATGAGATAAAGAGCAACCGTCTTTTGTAGAGAGATCTAGAACAATCTCCTTTGTACGCAAACGATGTATTTTCTCATAAGTAAACTCTTGAAGCACCGAGATCTTTCTTCAACGTTCTCATCTCAACACTTTAAATTCTCAGGTAACGCTTGTATTCTTCACGGCGAGTTGTTTGAAGTCTTTGAACACTGATTTAAGTTATTCCTTGTCTACTAAATCTTTAATTTTGCAGGTTTTTGGATACATCTTCAAAGGTCTCGGCCTCTACACTGGGACTAATAGCGTTTTTGAGCTGAATTGCGTGAAACATGGCGGTGTCAAAATGCTTTCCGTTTTGTCTTTTGTTACTGCTGTTCTTGACAGAAGTTTCTTGTCAAGGCTTTGTGCCGAGCATGTTAGGACGCGTTTGGAGCCCCGGGAATGACATTTGGCAGGATCCTTTTCACATCTTGGAAGAAAACCCTCTGTCGGCTCTCGGTGGAGACATCGACAAGGTTTCTTTAACCAGAGTGGACTGGAAGGAGACTCCAGAGGCTCACATTATCAAGATTGACGTTCCAGGTAACGTTATGTCAAAATTTACATCTAAAGGATCTGAGATCATCTGGCGAATTTTAAAGATAAAGATGTGATGCCGTTGAAATCTCCAAAATAGACTTGTTTCGTCAAGTTTTACATCTAATTTTTCAAAATTCAAATGCTTTGAAGGAGCTCATATTAAAAATATGAGGGTTGAAACTTTCCAAAATAGACGTGTTAGGTACCATTAGTCAAATATGACATATAAATTTTCAAAATTTATATGTTCTGTTGGTAATATTAAACACTATCACAACCGCTAAATCGCGACTGAGAACGCCGAAAGGTAGCGGCTGAGAACACGTTTTATTGAGATCGTTGTCGTTGTCCATCGGAACCGTGGCGCTGCGGTTACACATGGACCTCAGATCGTCGGTGAAACTCGTGCCCATGCATGGGTCGCACTTGCCGGTGCCTCTGAAATCGTTGAACCGGCCTTCGAAGAATCGACAGTGTGACCTACCGATGGTGTGCGCACCTGCACTTACAGAAAGGTGAAATTTCTTCTGGGCGCCAGGGTTAGGGTTCGATTCCCACAAAAATTAATTGAAAAGGTTTCTTGAATGAAATTACCGAATAGACTGACAATGTCTTTGTAGTTAAATCCCAACTCCATGAACTTCTTGGAGAATTTCTCCGCGTCCTCGCCGGGGACGGAAGGTTGCCCTCTGCGACGCAATCGATCTTGTCCCATCTCGTCTTCCAGTGGCCAGACGAATGGACGGTCCACCCGCCTGCGCATGACAAAATACATAAACAAAAACTGGAAGAAATCAAGAACTGGAATTACAGCTGGAAGAAATCAAGAACTGCAATTATCATTCTAATGACGTCTCTGGCACTTAAGGCGATAATATCAGCGCATGAGACAGTGAGAGAAAGTTATGAACAATAAATCCGACCCATTGATTTTGGAAGACGACTAAGAATATGCCAGCATCTTCAATGCATAGCCATCAGATTAGGGTTTAAAGTTAAATAAGGTTAAAAGATCATTAAATGTGCCCATTGTCAATAGGTATAGACCTTTCGACGTAATAAACATGTGATATTGTTAAAATTTCGAAATTGTGAGGGTTTGATCTAAGCCGGGAGGTCAAATTAAAGATAGCGATGTGGTTGCAGGCATAAAGAAGGAGGACATTAAGATTGAGTTCAAGAGCGGCGTTCTTACCGTGAGCGGGGAACGGCGGATGGAGAAGACCGACAAGTCCGAACAGTGGCACCGGGCGGAGCGATTGACCGGGAAATTTATCCGGCAGTTCCGGTTGACAGACGGCGACATGGAAAGCATCAAAGCGAGCTTGGAGAACGGCGTGCTGGTGGTGAATGTTCCGAAGGTGGAGAAAAAGGGCGGTGAAGTGAAGGTTATCAGTATCGAATCCGGTGGCAACAACCAGAAAAGTGACGAACTGTAAAATCTTGGTCAGGAATCATATAATTGCGTTGTATTTCCTTGTGACGAACAGTAGGTTAAAATGTGAATAATAAAAGTAGATTTTGTATTTCCGTCTGACGAAAGCTTGATCCCTTCCGCTCGCCAAGCTTCTATGGCTGAACAGTGAATTTAATTTTCCATTGGGTTGCGCTCAAATAATGACTTCGTTTTCGTAATTTTCGTAATTTTTTTTTTTTTTTTTCTCGTAATTTTCTTATATTCTTTTGATGGTGGATCTCTACGAAAAGAGAAAAAGTCATGGAAAAAAAAGGGAGAAATTCAACTAAAACACGTTGAAAACTATGAAGTACTTTAATTCATTTCACTACTTTGTATTGGTTTTATATTGGAATTTAAATTTAAAGTTAAGATTCTTTAGCCTTTTCTTTTCGCTAAAACAATTATAACTCATTGAAAACTATGAATTACTTGGGGAGCTTCCAAGCATGTGGGAGACATCGTGGAGTCACCTAGCTCATGACAACTCGCAGTGATGGCAATCATGTAGAGTCATTCCATCCATGTGGTTTAGTATGTATTTTTACTTTTAATTTTAAAAAGTGTATTTTTTCAATTTTCATTATTTGTTATTGGAAAATGTAAGTTGCTTCAATATTAATAATACCGTAACTTTATTAAGGTGACTAATAATAATCTAATTTTATTAAAGTCATGATCAATCACACAATTTAGTGTAGATCTTTTGTTTGTGAGATAAGAGATCCTTTTATAAAAGAAAACACTTGTTTTTAACTATTAAGCTCATTCAAATTGGTATTTAAAGAAAAAAAATCATTTAAAAAATATTTATTAACAATTTAAATTTTTATAATTGTTAACCTATTTATTTTTTTGAGTATGAGTAAAATGAACTTTTAACCCATCATAAATAATTTTAAATCTTATTTAGAGATGTTTTTTACATTTTATAATATTTCAAAGTATCCATTATCCTTTGTGTTACATCCTGGTAGTGTGCCTTACCATCATGCACCTCTTGAGGGGGTGAAGCACCGCAACGTTTCACACTTGGTTGCTTCACAACACTAAGGTTACTTTGTCTGGACTACACCTCTTCACCTAGAGCATACTCGTACTCTGTTCTAGGATACCAACAAGTTACACTCTTACTCTAGTGCAACTCTTGTATACTTAGACATTTGTTAATTGCTTTGACACTTAGTCATTTTTAAGCATACATCCAAGAACATGAGAAGCTAAGATATCAACAATGGAACAAACGAAAGACAAACATAGATATAGTGTGGGTGGCACAAGCCGTGCCTAACACTTCACTAAGTCTTTGTTATAAAAGAACAGTTATAACATGAGCACTACCAGCTCGGTTTACAACTTCGGCAAAGTCAAATGAATCGTTTCACCTCACCAAGACACTCATGAAAAAATTCGTCACCACAAGACTCTATGTCGCAATCGTCTCTGCTACCACCTGTGATGCACCTCAGATGTGCCTCCAACCGCATACTTGTTGTCTCTTCATTTCTACATACTCTACCTCTTCGTTTCAACAAACTTCACGGATTTCGATTCTGCCTCACACATGCCTTCACAGACCTATGTTTTCAGACTTAGCCAAAATATTCTCAAGAGAAATTCACCCAGTCGTGTCCATCAAACCCTCCTCCTAAAGGCAACACAAGTCCTCCCAGAGTGGAGCAACTTGACTCCTTGAGGGAGCTCCTCCTCTTCGTTTGCCTCATAATTGGAAAGTTTTCCTTCTCTCCAAGTTCTTTCCAAACTGTTTCCTTCCTTAGTTATGCGCCCTTGTTCTCTTATAGGCTCTCCAAAGTTCATCATCATGAACCATCACGTCCTTTGGGGGTGTCACACCCTTTCGTGAACCCATGTCCAAACGAATCATCATGCCCCTCCGCGAACCCAGTCGGCCAAACGAACCCATGTTCTCGTCAATCATCGTGCCCCTTAGAACTAGCGCACCCAACCTTGGTACACTCTTAATGGCGGCATGCCCCATTCATCCAATCATCTCATCGTCTTGCGTGTGCACGCCCCTTAGGTGAGTCAAGCTGGCTTTCCTAAGTGTGACCCCTGTGCCTTAGCTGATCTTCCTTTGTCAATGGAGTACCCAAGTCTTTCCCTCAACTCTTCATCAAACCATCCCTCATTTTACTTGTTTCACAAGGAAACTTGGGTGGATACATCCCTTGGCACATTGTATGCCCAAGTAACCCCAAATCCCCACTATATGAAGATGTTTGTCTCTTCATTCGTACTGATCATCTTTCCTACCCAATTTGGATTATGGTGGAAGTGCAAGTGCTCGAGCTAATCTCCCAAGACCTTACATCCTCCCTCACCTCAACTCGTTTCCATCCTCGAAAACATCCATAGAATCTGTGATCTCCAATTCTTTGCCCAACTCGTTCCTCCATTGCAACTAAGTCTGTTGGAAACCCCAAGTTTCGTGCCAACTAGAAACCCAAAAATTCTATCAAAGTTGAAACCCCAAGTTTTTGAATTGTGATGCAATCATCTGCAACCTATGAAACTATCCACATTGCCCTTCCCAAAGTTGTGTGTGACCAAATTGTCTGCAACGATGGAAATATGTCTCTTCCCCAACTCAATTCGCAATGTCTAAATTGCCATTGTCCCGCTGCAACAATCACTCTCTGTTTTGTTGGTGTTGTTGCCTCAAATGTTGTTGCAACCTAAAAAATGTTTAAGTGTTGAACTCATCGTGACTCTATGGTGTTGTGCCCATACTTCAACTAATTGTTCCATGTCTCCGCACATTGTGCGTCTCAAGCCCTACATTGGTTGGGTAGTTAATCCAATCGTCGCATCCAAGTCTTGAGATGTGCCTCCCCATGCCTGAACTTAGCCTTTTCTATTCGCATCTCCATCACTATGAACAAATCCAAATACTAAGGCAAGTGTCCATCCTTGCTTCATCACCATCGTCCAAACTTTGTCAAGGAGATCCTCCACAATGTTTAAGCGATGCACTTCGAACCTATTGGCGTATATGTACTCTGAATTCCTTCCACAATTTGGTCCGTCCATGCAATGATATCATACCAAGGAAAGGTCGCTCCTCACCTTATTTCACTATGTAGTCACCCCAAAGCAAATTTTTATGCGGAAACTTAATCCTATTGTCCACCTCATGGCATAGCTAGCCCAACTGCCCCAAGAACAACACATCCATACTTCGTTTGCCTCACTACTTCATCACTTGGCCATGCTCCTATGTCTACCTCTCTATGCCTTGGAATGGTTAGGCTTCACCCTCAACCATCCTTCCCAAAGAATGAGAAATGCACAAGTCCAAGTGATCTCTTAATGTTGCAACTTCAACTAATTGTTCCATGTCTCCGCATTATCAGGCCTCAAGCCCCCACATTATTGGTAGTTAATCAATCAAGCCGATCCAAGCTCCTGAGATGCCTCCCATGCCTCGGGCCCAGTCTTTTTCTATTCTGTGATCTCCACTGCATCATGAACAAATCCAAACACAAGGCAAGTGTCCATCCTGTTTCCATCACCATCGTCCGTTCTTCGTCAAGGAGATCCTCCATAATGTTTAAGCGATGCACTTCAAACTTGTTGCTGGCCCTCACACACACTTGCTAACGTGAGCTAAGTCCACCATCTCAGTGTGTCCTGAGGCACAATGCCTAGGTTCTCACCCACACTGGCCACCTTGATTGGAACCTCTCCCTTCTAGGCTTACCCTAGGGAAGCCATAAGGTTGTCCCTAGTTACTAGATTGATTTTAGTGTTAATGTTCTAGGAGTTAGTTTTAATTTGTTAAAGGCCAAAGGGGAGAACTAGCCCACATGATCAAGCATCAATGCAAGTGCAAGTTTAATCTAGATGTAAGTCAACCCTTTCCCTTAGTCAACTGGGTCTGCCTAATGTTGGGCAAATGGTGTCAACTAATTTGAGGGTGGTTTATCACAATAATGTTTACAAAGTGAACAAGTTCAACTACCCATAAACCCAAAGTTTACAATTAGTTACAAAAGAATACTAAGTGTTGCAAATTATTACACCATTTACAATGATACACAAGATACAACAAGATGTAAGTGATCTACACATAAGCCAAGTATGCCCCAATAACAATTACTCTATTGGACCGCCTTCAAAAGCCACCACAAAAAACACTTAAGAATCAAAGAAAGTGATGCTTCCCCAAGTGGGATACTCAACACTTTCTCTTGATTCACACCACAATAAGCAAATCAACAAGATATCAATATGTAACTTTACTTGCTCACATAGACATAAACATAAATCATAGAGTTGCACTTAAGATAAAAGAATGAGATTATCACCTCAAATGCCCTATCCATACATCTAATTCCCAAGCATTAAAAATGATCTATGAAACTAAATGATTAAGGAGTTTCTAAAAGATTGATAAATTTAGTCCCTTCCCCTAACTATGTTTGTGCTTTGAACTTCCTCCCCCCTTGGCCAAATAACTACCCGGTGCTCAAGATAGTAAGGCAAACTAGGCCCACCCTAGCTTCCACAGCCAGCCCTGACAGTAAGAGTACCTCCCGAAAAGGATCTCCCCTACTTAAATCACGGTAGAACCATCCCCCGGCTCTTCCTTCCGTTGTTTTCCTAAAACCCATTTTAGGTGGAGATGGCTCAATAAAGCCCCTAAAATGTTGTCTATGTGTTATTAAGGACTGCTGGGTGGGTATTTTAGTGTGTTGGGTTTCTTTTAGAAAAGTTTTAGACCCTTAAAAATTGGTTTTTAGCTATTCTAAATCAAAAGAGGTGGGTGAAAATGAGTGCTTGCAAGATGTAAATCAAAAGCTTATTAACATGTCAATACATGAAGGAAATATTGCAAGATGTTAAACCATTCATTCATAAACCATTCCACATGTAAATTACACAGTGTTAGATATAACATTTAAGTAAAGGACAACCTCTGCCACATATAAATGTAAAAGTGTAAACGTATTGCTTTTGGAAGAAAGGCGTGCATGTGAGAGATCAACCATGAAACAAGATAACTTAATTATAGAGATGCTTAAAGTGTAAACATTCAGCCCATAAACATAATATACATGTATGTAAAGCGTGTTTGAAATGAGAAAGCTGAAAATGTAGATGTTTTAAACCATGAACGAAAACGAGAGCTCAAAAGATATCCATCATCCACACATTACTCCATTCATCACCATAAGCACATGATTGCAAAAGAAAAATGAGGGACGACTTGCCAAAGTGATCACCAAAATGAGATCTAAAAAAACTAACCATTCATCCACATATTGTTAAGCTTATGAAAAATAGAAGTGCTTGAAAATGGGAAACTTAGCAAAGCAACGAAAAGATTTTAAACCATATTCATATCACATGCACATAAGATTTGTAATAGCAAAATAACGAGCTATAACACTGGTGATTGCATTCTCCAAATTATTAAACCATTTGCCAAGTGAAAGCATAAAGCATTGGCTATGAAAAGGAAATAACTTGATGGAAATGGAACTTATAAATAATGACTATCTAAGATATTCTAACCAATTAACATATAGATCATCACATGTTAAATTTCCCTTAAGCCAAGCGATTTTTGGGATTACTCAAATCAAGGTGTCGGCACATTAGATTATCAAAATAAATGAAACTTGGGAAAGAAACCACTTACAATGGCCAGGTGGAGGCAAGCCTACCATTTTGGCCAAAGAGGGTTGTTTAACAAATGACAAATTATTTAAAAGAAAAGGCTACAATAATCTTGTCTTGAAGACAAGAGGGCCACAACAAATAAATAAATCAATGACTTGGAAAAGAAAACAACTAATCTAGCCAAACGATTTTCGGGGGTTGGCTAGATTAGTTATTCTATTTCAAAATCAAATAAAACAAAAAACAAACAAAAAAAAAAAAATTCAATGAAATATCATGAAAACATAAAAATACACTAGGAAGAGTAAGAAAATCGTTACCCAACCAAGGATGGGTCTTGGGAAAACCTTGAGGATGGATTTAAGATTTCCTTTGTTGCTGTAAGTTCCGAGAGAAACAAGAAGCAAAGCTTGCTGGAAATGCTATAAAACACACAACAATTTTACGAAAATTTCTGTTTACTTAAAACTTCCACATGAAATATCCAATATAAACTAGATATTATTGACCTTTCTAAGAGTGTTAGAAATGTAAATAATGATGAAATGTGTGCATAAAATAACAATGGACAAGAGAAGGCTAGGAGTGTGAGAAAGGCTTAAGGGTAGGTCTTCCTCTCTGATGCTATCCCAATAATCCCTTTGAAACAACCCGCAAAACTCAAAGAAAGAAGTGAAGCATGGAAATAGATAACAATATTGAATAGACTAACAAACTAAATACTTCTATCTCTTAGCTATCCAACAATGCATAAACTAGCAAGAATACTCTTTGCTAATCCAAATTCTAGTAAAATACTTCACCAAAGATCTATTTGCAACTACACAACAAAACTCAAACAATGCATGTCACCTCATGTGTAAGAAGAAAGCTAGAATACTCATAGATCTCTTCAAAAATCCTCCAAGAGACTTCTGTGTTTGATCCAAAATGTGAGAGTGCTGGAGAAATACTTTCTCCAAGACTCTCAAGAGCAACGAGTTGAAGTGGCTAGATGGCAAGAGCAAGAAAGTGAGGTGAAATTCCAACATAATAACAAGAACAAAGAATGGTGAGAAAAATAGGTGAGGAGGGGTCTTACTCATACCTCAAGAGTAGGGTGAGGGCACTTGACTGCCTCCAAGCAAGCCAAGCATCCCAAGCAAGTAGCAACAATCTCAATGAGTGGGCCTCCTGGTTTTAGGACAGGGTCCATCACTTGATGGATGAGGGCGATGTGTACGAAGGAGTGAGAGATGAGTAGCTAGGGGTGCACCTCTCATGGGAGGGGGCCCATAACACATATAAAGGCCAAAACCAATGGTTTGGGAGGAGAGGGGGTGTGAGTTAGAAGAGAGAGGGGCGGAGCATGAGAGAGGCAACCACCCAGGGAAGTGAGGTGGAGTGTGGGGACTATGGAGTGGTGAGGTGTTGGCTTAGGAGGGGCGCAACTCTCATAAGAGGGCCCCACACAAAGTATTAAACCAAAACATTAAGGTTTGAGATGAAGGGGGAAAAACGTCCCCCCTCAAACCAAATCCTTGTTTCAAGCCTTGAAACAAGGAAATGGTTAGAGGGGGGACGTTTTTAGGATGGGTTTGGGTAGGTAAGGGTAGGGTAGGTTAGGAAAGGTCTAACTTGCTCCTTGCCACCTTAACACTTACTCAAAACTCAAAAATTACAATATTTTGACATTCCCGGCAATGTCACCTTAGCAATTAAAATTGTTGTTTTGACCTGACTGACTGAAAGGGACAAAAGACATAAACTCTCGGTCCTACCGAAATAAACTTGGTCAATGGGTGTAGGGGTGCTAGTCCATTTCTTTCGAGCACAAATAACCTCCCTACCAAAAGCCCAAAGACTCAAGTTTTACAATATTTGCTCAAAAACATTTAATTAATTAAATAATTAAAATTCCAACCTTAGGGAAAATTAATTAATTAAAATACCAATTAAAAACCTATCTAATCTAACGAAATTCACAAACTTTCTACAATCGCTTCTCATGGTAATTTATAACATTCCTAAACAATAGATACCAAAGGATCAGACCACTAGAATGCCTTTCAACACTTTGGAGGAAATTATTGCATGTGTGGAGGGAAAACTCATGGGAAGTCAACCAAAACGAGCCCGGTTGATGGGCCCCTGGATAAAAAACCCTTGGGGAAAGGAACTCCCCCAATGAAAAATGTACCAAATGTACCCCGGACCTAACTATGGATCCATGCATACTTATTACATTATTAACCAATGCAGGGCGCGGAAATTTCGCTTACAAAATTTTGTGCCGGAGCATCGATACCCAAGTAGAACCAAAATGTCTTCATCAAATTTGCATCTAGTGATGCATCTTCATGGCAATGAGTTGACCCTCAATCGCTGCTAAAATTGACGGTCAACATCCGCTCCACATGGGGACGGTGGTTTATCTTCAATTTCTAGACCTAAGAGCATAATGAGAATCCTCAGCACCTACAAAATAGTGTCTCCACAATTGAACAACACCAAGAAAAAATTATACATTAGTGGTACCGCTATATATGATAAATGAAATCAATTGTTATACACAACAACATTTACATTGTGAAATATCTAAAGTACAACAATATAATTACATAACATGAAACTAAGTGATAATCAAAAAATTCTAAGTACATATTGACATAATAAATTGAAATAATACAAAATTAAAATACAAGGAAGGGTTAGAGATGCATTACAACCACCCATGGCCGGTGAACTGATGCCGCATGTGTTTGAATAATCCTTGTCCAAGATGACTCACATAAGACCTTCCCAAGTTTTATCAACTTGAACTTTTTGTGAGGAAGAACCAACTATCAATCATCATCCTTCTTCCATTCAACCAAACACCTGAATACATGACAAACCGTAAAATCAATGTTTTGTCGCTTCATGAATGTCAAGGTAGGAGGCCAACCAATACTCATAATGATATGACATCGAGCAACCTAAATTGCCTTCCATTTCCATCGCACTCTCGCATTAACTTTATCCTTTGTTGAAATCAAGAAGAACATATCATGAACCATCATACTCTTCTTCAAGATTTTCAAAGTTAGGCTTCAAAAAGATCGGGTTCCTTGGGAGGAGGGTGGGACTTGAATCATCTAGATATTCAACATTTTCCAACTCAAGATCCTTCACTTCCTCAAAATAGATGATTGATTCATCCATGGATTCATCATCCGGAATTTTCTCATGAACTTCCCTATCTTTTTCAATGTCAAGCTCAAGTCCATGGGGTCCAGATATTCAATGAATATAAGTTTCTGTGAAATTATCTTCTATGATTTCAAATTGATCTTTCATGGCCATAAACTGTTCATTTATGGTTTTACATTGTTCAACATGGGCAAACCGCATGTTTATAATGGTTTCTTTAAGTTCCTTAATGGGATCTAGTGGAATGTCAACATCTATATCTGAGATGATTGCTTCTATAATCGAAAAGATTTTTCCTCTTCCATTTTCCATAAAATCATCAATCAATTCAATCAGAATTTCATCATGATCATCCCAAAATCTTTCCAAAAAATCATGCAGTCCCAATGGTTCTACTTGATTTATCTTTGCGAATAAGAAACCAATCACAAGTACTTCCATGACCCTCCAAAAAGAGTCCAAGAAAACAATCACATAAGAACATCCTCACAAATAAGTGAATCATCCCAATCATCAATCAATTCCAAAAGGCCTTGATATGATCACAAGCATCACCACCCTCATGAAATTTAAGCACATTATCAACAACATCTTCGGGTATATCATTAAGATAACCAACTATTTCTGAAAAATCAAAAGGTCTTGTAAGTTCCAACGGAGTAATCTGACCCAAAATTACTAAGGATCCACCAAGCACATGCAAGTTTCATCCAAAAAACGTCTTTCAAGTTCAAAGATGCAAACAAACAGTTTTGAGTTCCTTCTTAAAAAATGCCTTGCCAAATTATTTAAAAGGGTTTCCATGATGACCAAGTTTATTTCAAACAAACAGCATCAACAAAGCAAAACAAGAAGGAAAACAAAAGTTAATTTATTAAGTTTGGAACAAGAATTGGATATCGATGTGTGCTTCTTCCCCAATAATTAGCAAATAACAAGCATTTTGCCTGCAGTATGCTGATAGATTTGTTCAATGGAGTCGCCACTCTAAAAAGAATAAACAAGGCCAACCAATGCAAGCCTACCAATTTTAAGGGACTAAAGATTTATTACTTAGTTCTTAAAAAATAAAAAAATGAATTGTTGTTTCTATTCAAGGATAAATGACTTATCCCCGAAAAACGGCGCCAAAGAAGTTGTTGTCCTAATACACACCTAAAAACATGGAGAAGTATCCAACCCACTTAGTGTGTCCTTGAGGCATAATGCCTAGGTTCTCATTCCACAATGTCACCTTGACTGGAAACTCTTCTCTAGGTTAGCTTTACCTCCTGTGGGAAGCTGGCAAGGTAGTCCTAGTTACTAGATTGATTTTAGTGTTAATGTTCTAGAGTTAGTTTTAATTTGTTAAAGACCAAAGGAGAAAACTAGCCTAAGATGATCAAGCAAACGTAATGCAAAGTAAGTTTATCTATATGTCAATCAACCCTTTCTCCAAGTCAACTAAGACTAGTGCCTAAGGTTGCTGGGGTCAACCAAGCTCGAGGGTGGTTTATTACAATAATGTTTACAAAGTGAAATATGTTAAACTACCCCAAACCGCTTAATATTAGTTATGAATTCTAAGTGTTAAAATGTTTACACCATACACAAATAGATACAAAGATAATAAGATACAAAGATGTAAGTGATTCACACACACAAGCCAAGCATGCCCAAATAACACTTACTCTATTGGACCGCCTTCACCGACAACCATAAAGCACTCAAGAATCAAAGAAAGCGATGCTTCCCCAAGTGGATACTCACCTCTTCTTGATTCACACCACAATAAGCAAATCAACAAGATATTCAATATGTAACTCAATTGCTCACATAGACATAAACATAAATCATAGAGTTGCACTTAAGATAAAAGAAACAATGATATTACCAATGTTTGCCAATCCATACATCTAATTCCCCCAAGCACAAAATGATCTATGCAACTAAATGATTAAGGAGTTTCAAGATTGATAAATTTTATCCCTTCCCCCAACTATGTTTGTGCTTTGAACCACTCCTCCCTTGGCCAAACAAACGCCGGGTGCTCAAGATAGTGGCAAACTTAGGCCCAATTCTAGCTTCCCCACTTGGCCATCCCTACGCTGCTAAGAGTAATTTCCCCGGAAAGGATTCTCCCCCACGTAAATCAATGAACGGTCCTCACTTCCTTCCGTTGTTTTCCTCTCAAACCCGCTTTAGATGGTGGAGATGGTCAATAAAGCCCCTAAAATGTTGTTTAAGTTATTAGGACCCACGGGTGGGTCTTTTAGTGTGTTGGGTGGCTTCAGAAGAGTTTTAGACCCTTTAAAATTACGTTTTTAGCGCATTTATCCGAACTGAAAAGAGGTGAAAATGAGTGCTTGCAAGATGTAAATCAAAAGCTTATTAACATGTCAATACATGAAGGAAATATTGCAAGATGTTAAACCATTCATTCATAAACCATTCCACATGTAAATTGGCAAGTTAGATATAAGATTTAAGCAAGGACAACTTGCCACATATAACAGAAAAGTAAAACGTGCTTGGAAGAAAGTTAAGTTATGTATGTGAGAGATCAACCATGAAACAAGATAACTTAATTATAGAGATGCTTAAAGTGTGAAACATTCAGCCCATAAACATAATATACATGTATGTAATGTGTGTTTGAAGTGAAAAAATGAAAATGTAGATGCTTTAAACCATGAATGAAAAAGAGAGCTCAAAAGATATCCATCATCCACACATTACTCCATTCATCACCATAAGCATATGATTGCAAAATAAAGGGGAAGGACGACTTGCCAAAGTGATCACCAAAATGAGATCTAAAAACTAACCATTCATCCACATATGTTTGTTAAGCTTATGAAAAATAGATGTGCTTGAAAATGGGAAACTTAGCAAAGCAATGAGAAGATTTTAAACCATATTCATATCACATGCACATAAGATTTGTAATAGCAAAATAACTTATGAAAATATGAGCTATAACACTTAAGATTGCATCTAAATTATTAAACCATTTGCCATGAAAGCATAAACATATGAAAAGGAAATAACTTGATGGAAATGGAACTTATAAATAATGACTATCTAAGATATTCTAACTAATTAACATATAGATCATCACATGTTAAATTTCCCTTAAGCCAAGCGATTTTGGGGATTTCTCACCCAAGGTGCCGGCACATTAGATTATCAAAATAAATGAAACTTGGGAAAAGAAACCACTTACAATGGCCAAGGTGGGGGCAAGCCTACCATTTTTGGCCAAAGAGGGTTGTTTAAACAAATGACAAATTATTTAAAAGAAAAGGCCACACAATCTTGTCTTGAAGACAAGAGGGGCCAACAAATAAATAAATCAATGACTTGGAAAAGAAAACAACTAATCTAGCCAAACGATTTTGGGGGGTTGGCTAGGCCAAGCACACTCCCAAGGTGTAGGCAATATGGTTAGCTTACAAATGTACAAAAAAAATTCAATGAAATATCATGAAAAACATAAAAAATACACTAGGAAGAGTAAGAAAATCGTTACCCAACCAAGGATGGGTCTTGGGGAAGCCTTGATGATGGATTTGGGCAGCATTTCCCCTTGTTGCTAGTAAGTTCCTGCAAAAACCAGCAAGCAAAAGCTTGCTGGAAATGCTATAAAACACACACACAATGTTAAGAAAATTTTCTGTTTTTACACAGAAAACTTCCACATGAAATATCCAATATAAACTAGATATTATTGACCTTTCTAAGAGTGTTAGAAAGCTGAAATAATGATGAAATGTATGCAGAAAATAACAATGGACAAGAGAAGGCTAGGAGTGTGAGAAAGGCTTAAGGGTAGGCTCCTCTTCGATGCTATCCCAATAATCCCTTTGAAACAACCTGCAAAACTCAAGGAAAGTAGTGAAGCATGGAAATAGACAACAATATTGAATAGACTAACAAACGAAATACTTC
>SNQJ01S0181991.1:0-19194 GCA_010110895.2 Picea sitchensis | reverse complement strand
TGATTGAATAAAGAGAGAGTTCAATAATAAGAATTTTAAGATAAAACAATGTGATACAGTGGAAATTTAAAAGTAATAATTGATTTTTAGTAACTTAATATTATTTGAGAGATTTGACATTTGAGGTTGACATTAAATAAATTTAAAAAAAATCAGACGATTATGTTTAACTTTCATAAATTAAAAGGTCAACTTTAATATTATATCATATTGTGACAATTTAAATGTAAAAAGAGTAATAACTTTAATATTGAATTGTGTAATGAAGTTTTGTTATCATATAAAAAATTTACTAAACATTCTCTCCGAGGATATGACCCTGCACGGTGAAACAAGACGGGAGAGAGAAAATCTACACTTCTACGATCCTCTCGTCCAAATAATCTACACACAAGTCCAAGCAAAATTTTTGTTTTAATAATGAATTTTGATAATGTTTTAAATTTCTCTTAAAATTATTGTCAAATTATTATCTGAAAGGATCTGTTTGTTAAAATATTCCATATAACTAAAAAGTCTGAATTTTAATTGAACTTTTCAAGATATCGATCTTTGAGAACCGGGAAAACTTTTAAAGACATCTTTCCATGTCACCAAATTTCAATTAAATATTTTAAAATATAGACAATTGATCAAAAAAGACATCTTTCCATGTCACCAATTTTCAATTAAACTTTTTAAAATATAGAAAATTGATCAAAACCTTTAGAAACACAAAATTTAAACATGATAAAACTTTGGTAATACTTTAAATTTTTACAAAAATTCAAAAATGATTCCAAGGCTCACAAAATTTAAATAAGATAAGAATATTTTAATAATAAGTTAAATTTATCCAAAATTCAAAACGAAAATCCCATTATAGGGCATCTACAACACGAAAATTCCTTGGATTGTGCAACAGTGTGCTCGCGTAAGACGAGCATGGGAGAAAGAATCCAAGGAGGAAGGAGATGATAATCACGATATCAAAGAAGGTCGCCTTATGCCAATGATGCTTTACAATGACCTCCACACTCACCTGACAAGGTACGCAATCATAGCACGAGAGTGCTGGCTTGAAACAACTTACCTGCAAAAGAAACAATTTAGTTTTGACAATTATACAATAGAATATCCTGTGAGACCTAGATCTATGTTAAAAAAAACCAAAAAAACCAAAAATCAAAAGATTTCCATCACAAGCAGTAATGCAGAAATCATTGGCGTTTGCATGAGTTGTACGCAGTGGGTGATCACTCTACCTGCGAGCCATGTGCCTCCTCCAAGCATGGGATTGTCATATAATAGTCATAAAGTAATATAATAGTCATAAAGTAATACATGACAGATCAAAGTGCATTAACAAAACAATATTTTTTTCATTGTAGTGTTTATATTAAAGGGCCAAAGGCATTTAAATTAAAAACTCACAGGTTGTATTCCCTGGACTCAAGTTTACATATCACAGTGGTGAGGGCGTCGATTTAAATTAATGAAAAAGTATTTACGATATTCCAAATTAATGAAATTTTTTGGAGAACTGTTCGGGCCAATCTTGTGTTGTATGTCGGGTTTCTGGGATTGCAACACAATATTGGCCTGAACAGTTCTCCAAAAAATTTCATTGATTTGGAATATCGTAAATAATTTTTCATTAATTTAAATCGGCGCTCTGCTGCTTACAGTGGTCCTGAACTTTAGCATCGTATAGGGGTTTACAATATAAGCAGCAGGCCCAACAACTATGGTACGCAGAACCCTAGCCAAGGGACCTGACGCCGCGTGCAGTGCACATAGAAACAGGAGAAGGTCCATACGGCTTGGAGGGAAGAACGAACACCACCCAAAAACCCAAAATTTTAAATCGACTGCGTACTTAAAGATCTAGTTCGTCAAATTAAAGGGACAGTCTAGAGGTTAGACGCTGATGCGTGCATTGGTTAGTTACATAAAACTTTGATAAGTAACACAAGATTGGCAACAAAAGACGTGAATAATTAATCGGTTCGTACCTAAATGTTTGAATGGAAGATTTGGAAGCTTTCTGGTCTTTGCAAGCTTCTCCTCTCGTGCTGCAATAATTCCGTCCTCCCTCTATGCGATTGAAGTCGCAAGCTTCTCCTCTCGTGTTGCAACAATTCCGTCCTCCCTCTATGCGATTGAAGTTGCAGCAAGCAACAATTTCTCAGCAAACTTCTCCAAATTCCATCCTCCCTGTGTGCATGCGAATCAAAATTAAATTGCATGCGAATCAAAATTAAATTGCATGCGAATCAAAATTAAATTGTAAGTTATTTCCACTCTTCATGCATGATATGAGGTTCTGAAATGTAACGACAAGCCAGGTGGAGAAAACTTAATAGTAAAAAGGTGTTGATTTATTTCCACTCCTCTGATGCATTACTCGCTCAGGATTTTTCTGTCGTTTTGGTTCTTTAGAAGGCCCCACGCTCACCAAATTTACCGATCCAAATTTTTATTTTCTCAAACCAGCTGTGAGGGACACGAACGTGACAACCCTAAATTGAAAGGAATTGCGGCTGCGTTGAAACCCGAGGGACACGAATGTGGCAACCCTAAATTGAAAGGAATTATGGATGCGTTGAAACCCTTCACATCCATAAACACTTCACATTCATAAATGTTTGGTCTCTTCTAATTACTGGAACGTGGCAATGAGGTTGATTATACAAATTAATTATTAAGCGTGGCAATCAATGGATAGGGCAGTAATTTTTTAATCAAGATTAAGTAAATGTGAAAAAGTAAACAAAGAAACGGACGCATTTATAAATGCAAGGAAGTTAACAACATTAAATCATATTCATTTATTTGAGTGAACGACGAAGAATATGCCAGCATCTTTCATTGTAGACCATAAGATTGGAATTTGTAATTAAAAGACTAATTAAACCATCGATTCCAATAGGGGGAACGCTTATCAGCGTAATTAATATATCAATATTGTTATAAAAAAACATAATAAATAAAAAAAAATTATATATATATGAATTTTATATTTTTTTAAGATTAAAAATATTATAAATTTTTTAATTTTTTAAGATTAATTCAAATAAAACATATTATTATTCAAAAAATTAATAAATATTTTTTAATTAAATACAAAAATATCATAATATATAAAAATATTATAAATTAATTAAATTATATTAAAAAATACATGATATTTCAAATATCATTTTATAATATATAATATATTAAAAACCCTCCATAGTTATTGAATCAGTGAAAAACTGATATATCTTTACCAATAAATCCAACATTTTTAAGATAATATATTTTGCTTAAATGTTTTGAATAATATTTTTCTTAAACCTTTCTTTAAAGAAGATTATTAATTTTTTTAAATAAACTTGATGAAATTCCAATTGTATACTAACTATGTTTTGTTATTAATAAATTTACAAAACTTTATATTATAGTAACTATGTTTTGTTATTAATATGTTTACAAAACTTTATATTATATGAAGTTATTATGATAGAATTAATTTCTTTTCACTATATAATATATTTATAAATTAATATTTTATCAAAATTAATATTTTATCACAATTTAATATTTATTTTTTTTAAATGGTTAAAATGTGTTTTATTATTAAGAATATGTGTTTCTTTTCTAAAAATTATAGATTCAAATCACACTTTTGTAAAATTTAGTAGTCAAATCTTTGCTACACAAAAATTTTGGTTTATTTGGAATGACCAACATGCTAGGGTTCTTTACCGATGTGCAAAACAAATTATAAGATTCAATATTATATTATCTTTTATTTATAAGAATAGGTAAACCTAAATTTAAGTTAAATTTAGATTTATTAAATATATAGAATAATTAAATTTTGTATAACAATTAGTGGTCTTTGTATTATCTTTGATATAATAATAGGTAAACTTAAATTTATATTAAATTTAGATTTATTAAATATATAAAGTAGTTAAATTTTCTGAGGTGTACCAAAACAACGTATAACATGTTGGGTTGATTTTTATAAAATTTCAATCATAATTTTTTATAATATTTATTAATTAAAATATTATAAATGAAATAAACATTTTTTTATTTTTATATATTTAATTTTTTTTTATTGAACAATGAAGTGACTAATTTCCAATGATTAGAAATGACAATTAATCATGAAAATACAACAATACATCAATTTCATTTTATAAAAACTTCATGTAGCCACATATACTACATGATTTAATAGTGTAGGAAAATCCAAGGATACATACAACACGGTAAGAAATCAGATTAGAGTCACCATGCCAATGTACCTAGGAGATTAGGACCTAATGTTTGCAATGTTTCTCACTAACACTGATTTGTCTATGTGGCCGGTTTGGAACATGTAAATTCAAAATGTTTTGAATGTTGTGCAGGTTGAGATGGTTCAATAGCATTATTCTATGAGATATCCGCTCATTCTATATGAATGTAAAACAAAATGTGATCGCTGAAAGTAAACGTTGTGGTTCGTTTCCTCACACATGCAAAACAAAACTTTGGCTTGCCATTGAATTTGTGTAGATAGAGGAATAAATGCCTACTTTTTTTTTCAAATAAAAGAAAATATATTATCTTAAAAAAAACATCGTGCCATTACAATATTCATAGTGTGTCACCTGTTCTGTTCCGTCACAACAAGGAAACCAGAATACGTGGCTTGCAGAAAAAATTAAAAAACATGATTGAAACTAGAAACCATGACATGGCTAGTGTCATGCACCAGAAAATATGTTTACACATGGCTAGTGTCATGCACCAGAAAATATGTCTAATGCCATAAAACATAAAATGGTTGTTTCCATACACCACAGAATTTAGCAAAACCAAAAATAACCGAAGTCGGTTCTTCATGTGCAAAAAGAGAGAGAAGTTAGAGCTTTGGCAAACCCGAGCATACTTTATTGTTGTAGGTGAATATGAACCTTTGGCCGCAAGTCGGACAACGATTCTTATGCAGTGCACCCGACAGGGAGTCGAAGAAGAGGTCCATGTGTTGGTTGATTATGCTCTGATTTTGAAGTTGGTCCTCGAGGTTCCGCCGCATATCGAAGATCAGCTGAAGGTTGTTGTCCAAGAAACAATGTGAATTGAGCAGAGACTGCTCAATTTTCCCAACCGTATCCTCATGAGGAGTTATGTCTGCATCAAACATTGTTGGTGAAATTTCTTCCATGGCAAGTCCATGGGTGGTGTTTTGGGTTATCTAACCTGTTAGCCAACTAGGGGGGATTTATTCCTCAACCATGCAACCGCCTTGCTCCAAAGGATGTGCCTAGGGACTGGTTATGATGCAAGGATCTCGAGGAGATTCTGAAGTTTGCATCTCGAGAGGAGGAATTTATTCATCAACTGAGAAACTTTCGGGATCAAGCATGGTATTTGGGAGGGGAGGAGGCGAGTGTGGAGCGGTAATGGAAGGCTAATCTCAAGCCAATTTTGGCCAATTCCAGGAGAACTAGTGGTCGAAAGAGAGGGTTGTGAGGGATTAGGGCGGTTGCACCGAGCAATGAAGCTATAATATGCTATCCCTCTCTTGGGTTTACCCCGCTCTCTGGGCATGGTGGAAGAGTTACAACAGAGGAGGGGGCAGGGAGGAAAATCAGAGTTCTGGTCTAGAGTAAAGAAGGCTAGAGGTACAACGTTGGTGAGGTGAATATTGAAGAGGGTAACCAGGAGAGGGATGGAAGCCACTGGAAGGAGGAGAAAATTCTCGCAGCGTGAAGGCTTGGAATACTAGAAGAACATGAGAGCCAGTGGAAAATTAAGAATGGTAGAGTGCCTATGGGCGCTTACCTTCATAGAGTCTAGTGAAGTGACTAAGAAGAGCACCATGAAGGCGAAGGTGATGCCAACCTGATGCCTTGTACCTTCTCCAGCAATCCAAATCTGGTTTGTGCGAGGAGCCATTAAATTCCCTATGGCATAGAAACGTACTAACATAACTGCAACATGAGTGCTTGCGATTAGAATGGGTTAGATATGGGGCTAGCGATTGGGGGTAATAACTCCCCATGCTCTAGCTGGCCAAGTGTCACCTCATCACCCCATCTGGGGGGAATACATGCCTAATTACTTGTACAATTGGTTTATAATTATTTGATCTGAATCACATCCTTGCCTAAATTATTCTGTTAAAATGTAATTGTAAGTGTTGTTTTCATTTTGTTTTGTATTTTAGAAAAATGGGAAGTGGAAACGAACCATGTGACTGTTGGTCTTCCAAATACAATGCATTAAAATAATGGATTATGTAGAAAAGAGGGAAATTAGGGGAGATGCAAGGAAAAAGATGGAATGATAGTAGCAGAAGTTAAATCTTGAAGAGGGTAGCTTGCTTGAGGTTGAGTGGATGAAGTAGTTAATGTGCATGTTCACTTTAAGTGAAGGTGTCTCTGAACCATGGCATGCTACAATTTTTGTTTTCACAGTGAGTAATAATAAACATAGTATTTGTATAGCTCACCCATTTGTAATTCCTCCTCAACATAATAAAAATATCATTTAAATATATGTGAGTTAATGCATTATGCTCTTTGTGTATAGGCTCGACAATCTAAGAGAAATTTATTTTCATCTTCAACCTTCTTAGTGTCACAAAGTCGACAAACTATTTCATCCCATGGCTTTTTAGGAATTGACCAATGCCCATTTTCACTATGGAGCCCATGAGATTTTGTTCTTATCTTAGCAATTCTTATTTTTTTCTTTACACTTGGAAAAAGAGATAGATAATTTTGATCTTCTATATTAGGGTTGATTGTATCCTTATAATACCTTAATTTTCTTTTTTCCTCGAACTCTTTATGACACCACATTTTCTCCTTAAATTTTGATTTGACTATTTTTTTAATAGTATCTTTAATGCCATCCCCGCTTGAGTCGATAGTGGTTATGACTCGATTTTTAAAAAAAATTAGGAAGCCTCTTTTCTTCCATGTTGTTTAACTTGTTCTTATACATTAGGTATCTATTCATAGTTGTTCTCTCAATGGGGGAAAGACTTGTTTCTAAGAGGAGGTTGGGATAGGGCGTATTTCCTTTAATTTTGAGATTATAGGTTATAAAATTCTTTTGTATTTGCTCTATCTTTCTTCAAGAATCATGAGATACTACAGCCCCAGAATTCACATACATAAAGAAATACAAGTGTAACAAGAGTCTCAAAGAGGATTTTCTTCTTATCCCAACTCCAAAGATCAACTGATTTACAATTGTTTTCAAGCCCATAATAAGATTTACATCCCCCGATAATCATTTTCTCAATGCTATAATTCCAATTGAGCTTGTGGTGAATATCAATTCCAAGCTATTTGTATGAAGTTACTTCCTCCAAGTTGTTTTTGTCATATATGAGGGTATCATAAGTGATCTTATTTGATTTAATAATCATGACCTTAGTCTTATTAGTATTAAAAGTCATACCCATATTGGAGCAAAAATACTTGAGGATTCTTAGTTTGTTTTCAAGATCATGGGGACTCCTTGCCATAACAACGATATCATTGACATAAAGAAGAAGATGGATGACTATACTAGTGAGAGTAGGGCGGGCACAACCTGGTTTTTCCAAACAATTTTCTAACTTGTCAATGTATATGCCAAAAATGATAGGGGTGTTTTTAAACTTAGTAATAACGTTCTCATACATCCACAGTTGAATGATATCTTTTACCATGACTTTCTAGCCAAAGGCTAATCTTCTTTTTCAAAATAATTCAATAAATTTTGACTAAAATGGGGCTAATCATAATGATCCTACATGACTAAAATATGTTTTACTATTAAAAACACGCGTAAAGATCACAGGTTCAAATTATGTAAACTTTAAGAGTCATATCATTGTGCACATGATTCCTTGTTCCACAAACAAGCAATCTTATACAACAACTCCCAAAAATAATAAATATGTAGTTATATAAAAATAACTGTATCCAACCAAATCAATAACAATTAATGAACATGATTTTTTAATTTCTTAAACCCCATAACTTGAACTTTTGTAAATAAATATAATAATTAAAAACTAATTTTGACTCAAACAAACCAATAAACAGAAAACCGAATTATGTTCAGTACTCCTCTCCTCCAACTACAGAGTTGGTGGAAAATAACTTCAATTGGCGCTAGTCTCCATGAAGCCCAATATGGAGTGCAGGACCTGTGCATGGTTTATCCCTTATGGAGACCACATGCCATATCCCTTATCTGCTCCTGCTGGCATGCCAGTGTTTTGTGGATGTGGTGCCATATCCCTTAGGATTTAGCTTGGAGAAGAATGGAAAAAACCAACTTGATTAGCCTATTAAGGAGTTGGCAAATTTTCTTTTATTTGATAAGAAAAAACATCAATGTATCAAATAATTAAGTAACGAAATTGGAAAAATTGTGTTACCTAATAGCACCTGCAATCCCAAAAATTTCTCGACTCATGTCGTGTTCTTGCATCAACTATTGATGAAGTTGATATCAATATAGATGTTCCTGTCTTCGATCTCTGTCATATTCAATCGGAGGGACTGGTCATCTAGGCATTCAATCAAGACTATGAGGAAAACCTCTTTTGCTCGAAATTCATAAAATGTTCTGAAGACTATGGGTGTTTTCGGCTTACCAATCATGCAATCTCGGACCCACAAGATGTGTTTAATATCCATAGAGACCACAGGAAAAAATATATCCCCTCTTACCATGTGCAATTACATCACAAGACGATATATGACTTCTTTTTACGACAACATTGATAGAGGGCCTGAATTTGAAGCCATACTCGAGTTCAGCAATTTCATATGGCCTTCAAGAAAACAAAATGTCGGGTATGACATTTGCTTTGGATTTAATGTTTGAAACCATACAAGAGTTCAACAATCTCATGTGGCCTCACATAAACCAAATCTTCTTCTATGACATTTGTTTTGGATTTAGGGTTTAGTTTTGAAGGTTTTAGGGATTTTTAATAGGTTTTGGGATTCTTACTATAAAACTAGCTGGAGTGATCAGTGGTCTCACAGAAACCAAATCTTCTGTTATCACATTCTTTTTGGTATGACACTTTTTTTGCATTTAGGTTTTAGTTTCGAAGGTTTTAGGGATTTTTAATAGGTTTTAGGGTTCTTACTATAAAACTAGCTGGAGTGATCAATTACTGTATATTTTTTAATCATAATAGCCAATTCATGTGAGAGTATTTTGAGAAGATGAATGACCCGTGTATCAGAATCCAGAATATTATTCTGTGGGAGTGAGAAATTACTATGCTTCTCACTTTGAGCACTGTAAATTTGAGCTCCTCATGAATTAATACCTTTCGATTTAGGGTTTGAAAGTACGTGATGCCTAAATTTTTGGCATTCAGTTATCACAATTGTTCCAGCTGTGTAACCATAGCTTCCATTTGATGATCAAAATCTACCACGTTTCTCCGTAGGTTCCATGTGTTGATCAAAATCTACCATGTTTCTATTGTTAGGTTATTTTGTCACCAAACATAGTTTTTTTGAGTGAACAAATGTTGTGACAGAGAAAAACATTTTTGTTGACTGTTAGAGAGATCTTTCTTTGGCATTTTGTGGAATAGAGGATGCTTTGTTTCCCTCTTTGATATACAGTTGTAACAGAGGTACTATGTATCTCTTTTCTCTTATAAATAAAGCATAGACAAGAGTCTTCATAAACAAAGTAATGTTTTTTTTCTTGAGTGTGAGGTCTATTGCTGTAGTTTCTTTGATTGATATTCAGTTTTCTATATTCTATCATTTTTGTTAAGTTTAATGAGGGTCTGCATTTTTCTAGGTGTGACTCCTGTGAGGACATAATTCCTGTAGCAGATCCTTCATTTTGTATCAGAGCTCCCAGGTCTGTGGTTGTTTGCAGCCAAAAGAAGGAGGCAATGACCCAAAATAACAATTCAGTCCAGTACCAGATTCTTCTTTTTTGCAGGGAAAATTATGAGTATTGGAGTGTGAAGATGAGAACTTTGCTCACCTCACAATATTTATGGATGCTTTTTTCTGTAGGGTACACAGAGCGAGCTGATCAAGCTGCTTATAATGCATTATCAGTTGATCAGAAGATAGAATTGAAGGAGAATAGGAAAAGGGATGCTAAGGCTATGTTTCTTCTTCAAACATGAGTTGATATTTCTATGTTTCCAAAAATTGCAAAATGTGGAATTTCCCATAATGCTTGGGAAACTTTGGAAAAATCTTATGAAGGTTTTGTCAAGGTAAAGGTTGTTAAAATTGAGATGTTGAGATGAGATTTTGAGTCTCTATCTATGAAAGAAAGTTGTTTTATCACCAGAGTTCAAAATATTGTAAATGCTATTCATGTTCATGGTGAAATACTTGAAGATAGGAAGATTTTTGAAAAGGTTTTAATAAGTCTTCACAAAAAGTTTGATCCAATTACTATTGCTATAGAAGAGTTAAGGGATTTATCTCAGCTAACCCTTACTGATTTATTTGGTAGTCTTCAAGTTCATGAAGATAGGTTGAAAAAGAACGAGGAACCTTTTGATCAGGTTTTTCAAAGTAAGTTGAAATTTGAAGAGAAGAAGAATCAATTTTTATCTGACATGACTGAAGCTTTGAGAGGAGGTAGAGGTCGTGGCAGAGGTAAAAGAAGAGGTGGTCGAGGTAGAGGAAGAAGCAACAACTCTGGAAGAGACATTTTTCATTGTAGCTACTGTAATAAAGATGGTCACCTTGAAAGCTACTTCTTTAAGAAGAAGAGAGACACCTGTCAAGCAAATTTTAGCAAGGAAGAAGGTGAAATCTCTCAAACTCTCTTTCTTAAAAGTAATTTCCTTCAAGCTAAAGATGATTTTACATGGTATTTAGATAGTGGTTGTTCAAATCATATGACTGGAAACAAAAGTTTTTTTGTAAATTTAGATGACAGTGTGAAGGGAAAAGTAAATTTTGGCGATGATAATGAAGCAGATATAATGGGTAAAGGTACCCTTGCCATAAAATTCAAGAATGGAGGTGTTATGTATGTACAAGATGCTTTGTTTTTTCCAGGTTTAAGGCACAATTTGATTAGCATAGGGCAACTAAACTCTAAAAATTACAAAATTGTTTTTGAAGGAAGGTTTTGTAGGATTTTTAACAATACTTCCCTAGTTGATGAAGTTCCTATGACAAAAAATAGGTTTTTTTTTATGAGAATGGAATGAAATGTATCTTGTTTGAAGGCCTCAGTTGATGTGTCTTGGATTTGGCACAAAAGGTTAGGACACCTTAATTTTGGATCTCTTTCTATGCTGCAAAAAAATAATTTAGTAAGAGGTTTATCCTCTTTCACAAATCCTAGTAACAAGTTATGTGAAGGTTGTGTAATAGGGAAGCAACCAGGGATGATATTAGGGGTTAAATTTCTCTCATGGGCTAATTTTCCATGGTTTTTCCAAAAACAAGATTCGCTATTTTCAAAATGATTTGCCCAAATTCTATAGGATAAAATTATTTTACTTTAAAAATCACCAAAATTTTATAAAACCTATATAAAATCCTTAGAAATTTGAATATTTTTACAAAAATATTGCCAATCATTTATAGTTGGCATATGAAGGATTAGTAAGATTCGCTAAGGTTTCTACATTTTTAAATAAATTTCCATACTTAAAATCATCCCTCGAAGAAACACGAAGATAGCTTTCTTTTTCATAAATTTAGAGTAGCAAAGCCTTTGGATTTAGTACATGCAGATATTTGTGGCCCAATGCAAACTTTGTACCTTGCAGAAAACAAATATTTCCTCTTTTTTGTCGATGATTTTTCAAGAATGTCCTGGGTTTATTTTCTAAGTGAGAAGTCTCAAGCTTTTAGCTTTTTTCAAAAATTTAAAGCACGTGTTGAGAATGAATCAAGATTCTATTTGAATTTTTTAAGAAATGATAGAGGAGAGTTCACCTCCAATGATTTTAAATATTTTTGCAGCTCAAATGGCATCAAAAAGGAGTTAACTACAGCTTATACTCCTCAACAAAATGGTACAATAGAAAGGAGAAACAAAATAATTGTAGAGATGGCTAGATGCATGTTAAAAAAAATGTCTTTGCCAAACATATATTGGGCAGATGAAGTGCATTCAACAATATATATTCTCAATAGAAGTCCTACAAAAATGGTAAAGAACTCTACTCATTATGAAGCTTGGTTATGTAGAAAGCCAATTGTTTCTCATTTGAAATTTTTTGGGTGTACATGCTATGTTCACATTCCTTCTGAACTAAGATAAAAGCTTGATGGAAAGTATGTAAAATGTTTTTTCATTGGATACTCAGATGAAAGTAAGACTTATAGGTGTTATGATCCTCTTATTGATAAGCTTTATGTAAGTAGAGATGTGATATTTGATGAAGGGGGAGTTTATTTTAAGGATGAAAGTGAAGATAAATTGGTTACCCCACATATTGAGAATTTAATCCTTGATGATAATGATTCATCAAAGCATCCATCTACAATAACAATTTAAGGTTCATCTACAAGAATTTCTCCATCAAAGGCATCTTCATCTAGTTCATCAACAAGTTCTCAAGCAACATCTCCTTCATCTAGTACATCAAAAAGTTCTCAAGCAACAAGTTCTCAAGCAACATCTCCTTCATCTAGTACATCAAAAAGTTCTCAAGCAACATCTCCATCTAGTCCTCCTAGAAAAACAAGAAGTTTGAAAGAGATTTATGAGACATCAAGGTATGCTAATGATCATTTTGCTCTTGTTTCTTCTACAAATGTTGAGCTTGTCAATTTTAAATAAGCTTGTTTTGTTGAGCCATGGGTGCAAGCAATGGAGGATGAAATGTCTCAAATACAAAAAAATGACACATGGGAGTTAGTTGAACTCCCTCATGGAAAATCTTCCATTGGATTAAAGTGGATTTACAAGATAAAATATAATATGGATGGAAGCATTTCAAAACACAAGGCATGTTTAGTTGCAAAGGGATATGTGCAACAAGAAGGCATTGACTATGAGGAAACTGTTTCTCCTATAGCAAGACTTGAAATAGTAAGAACGTTTCTTTCCATTGCATCTCAGTTAAAGTTGAAAGTTTATCAGATGGATGTCAAATATGCATTCTTAAATGGATATTTGAAGGAAGAAGTTTATGTTGAACAACCTCAAGGTTTTATTGTTGAAGGTAAAGAAGATAAGGTGTATAGGCTTAAGAAGGCACTTTATGGTCTTAAACAAGATCCTAGAGCTTGGTACTCTAGGATTGATAAATACCTTCATGATCATAGTTTTGTTAAGTTTTCTTTTGAAAGTGTAGTCTACAAAAAGGTCATTGGATCAGATTTTATTATTCTCTTCTTGTATGTTGATGAATTAATATTTATGGGCACCTCAATATCACTTGTGAAGGAGTTTAAAGAAGAAATGAAATCAGAATTTGAGATGTCTGATTTGGGAGAAATGCAATATTTTCTGGGTATGCAAATCAGACAAACAATTGAAGGTATATCTATTTTCCAAACCAAATATGTTGAAGACATGTTGAGGAGGTTTAACATGCAAAATTGTAAAGGTGTAAGTACTCCTCTTGTTGTTGGGAGAAAATTGATGAAATAAGAAGAATCTTCTCTCTGTGATGCCACTCTCTGTAGATCCATGGTTGGCAGCTTAATGTATCTGACCACTACTAGACCAGACATTATGTTTTCTGTAAATCTGGTTGCTAGGTTCATGAATCAACCTCATTAGTCACATTTGAAAGAAGCCAAAAGAATACTTAGATATGTAAGTGGTACCATATTTTTTGAATTGTTTTATAATGCTACTAATAATTTCAATGTTGTAGCATACACAGATGCATATTGGGCAGGTAGCTTGGATGATCACAAAAACACTTCAGGATATGCTTTTCTTTTTGGAGAAAATCTTGTTTCTTGGAGAAACAAAAAGAAACCCACAGTTTCTCTTTCTACGACCAAAGCAAAGTACATTGAAACATCATCTACAAGCACTTAATTCATTTGGATGGAAATATTGTTAGAATAATTGGGCATGGAAATTCGTAAACCTATTAAATTTTATTGTGACAATCAAAGCACAATCTCTATGACAAAGAATCAAGTTTTACACAACAAGAGTAAACACATTGACATTCATCATCACTTCATTATAGATCTTGTCCAACAAGAGTTTCTCTTTTTTGAATTTTGTAAATCTGAAGATCAACTTGCAGACATTTTTACAAAGGCTCTTCCAAAGGATTGATTGGAGAAACTCAGATCACAATGGGGAATCCTCAAACTTGACATCAAGGGGTAGATTGAAAAAACGTGATGCCTAAATTTTCGGCATTCAGTTATCACAGTTGTTCCAGCTGTGTAACCATAGCTCCCATGTGTTGATCAAACTCTACCACATTTCAACTCCTATCCGCTGCATTAGAATTTGAGTTCTGCTATTTAACTGTTAGGTTATTTTGCCATCAAAAAGAGTTTTTTTGAGTGAACGAATGTTGTGACAGAGAATGACTTTTTTGTTCTCTGTTAGAGATATCTTTCTTTGGCATTTTGTGGAAGAGAGGATGCTCTCTTTCCCTCTTTGATTTACAGTTGCAACAGAAGTACTCTTTATCTCTTTTCTTTCAGAAATAAAGCATAGACATGAGTATTCAGAAACAGAGTAATTTTTTCTTGAGTGTGAGGTCGATTGTTGTAGTTTCTTTGATTGATATTCATTTTTTTGTATTCTATCATTTTTTTTTAGTTTAATCAGGGTTTTCATTTTTCTGGGTGTGACTCTTGTGGGCGCATAATTCCTGTAGCAGATCCTTCAAAGTGTTGAACGATCTCATGTTGCCTCGCTGAAACCAAACCAAAATTTTTGGTGTGACTTTTGCTTTCGATTTAGGGTTTAGTTTTTAAGATTTTAGGGTTTGTCAAATGCATTAAAGAGAGACGGGCTGGCATCCTCCTCGTTGGTCGCAGTCAATTTGTCGACACTGTCTGATGCCGTTACCATATTGAAGAAGAAGTTCTCAGACAAAGGCCTTACATCCAGAAACTCATGCCCTTTTCATTTGGTAGTGATCACCGTAGATTTTTCCTAGATAATTATTTTTTGTTTATTTTTCTTTTGACATTTAGGATCGCATAAGATGGGACAAATCGACTGCCATTTTTTTAGCAACTTTCTTTACAACTTCACATCAACATGTAACACATATCCCAAAATCAATACGACATATCTGAGTTTTCTTCAATCTGAATGCCCCTCTTGTGCCGAGGGGTCGAAGCGAATTGCTCTAGACAAGGGAAGCTCCATGACATTCAATGCCACTTTCTTTAGAAATGTGAGAGATGGAAACTGCTACCCTTGATTCATATCATAGGCTTTGGGGACACGACTCTACCAAGTAAAATTATGGTTTGCCAAATCCATTATTGCTAAATCCATTAACTCTGCTTAGTATTTGATAAGTATTATCCGTATTCTTATATTATTTCCAAATCCATTTGATAAGGAAACAAAGTAGCAATGGCCATATTTCAATACTGTGATAACCCTAAACACTTATAGATGTATGGAAAAATAGAATTAAAAAAAAATATTCTATTTGTTTCAAAACTTTGATACCGAACTATCACAAGTTGAAGCAATGGTTTATATCCATTTAAGAGTTTATCTCTAGGTTTCCATTTTAATTTTAATTTTTATAATTTTCAGCTTGCATTTTATTTTTTATTTTTATCAACAATATAATTTACACATTAAGTAAAAAGTGGTTGATATATATTTATCAACTTTATTTTCACCTTAATAACATTTATGGGCGTATATCAACCACTTTTTACTTCAATGTGGTTGTGCTAAATATCAGTTAATATCAAAATAGGAAATATGAGAGTGATAGCATCATGTTTACTTTTATTAATTAAAATATTATAAATCAAATAAATTAATTTCTAGTTCATTTATTAATTAAGATGTTATAAATAAAAAAATTGTGAAGTGACTAGTTTCTACCACATACAACAATCACCATTAGTTAATCATTTTTCATTAATTTTTCTCATATACAAATTATTTTAATATGAAAAATGTAATAAATACATAAACACTAACTATCTATTAAGTGGCAATAGAATCTAATATGAAAATTTAATAAATATATAAATATCAAAGACCATTGTTCATTGTAAAGGAAAAAAAATTTAAATTATAAATTTAAAAAAAAGAAAATTACAAATTTAAAAAAATTTAAAAAAATTAAAATTTAGAAATAACTCGTACAACAGACCATCCACTCTCGTGAGTCATCGAGCCCTAACTCGTACAGGAACACGTGGAAAAAGGAAACTCCATCCGAGAGAGTGAGTGGACGTCTTCTTTCCTCCAAATCTTGTTCACAATGAAGCTGTAATGGTCACCAACTGAAACGGATTTTTTCTGCATCTTTTGTTGGTATATCTACAAAAGGTGGAGGCAGATTATTGTTCCCTCTCATTCCGACGGTAAAATTCTTGCAAATTATTAACACTAGATTTTGAATATTGACTTGGGTATTGTGATTGGGAGTTTGAATTTGGGGGCTGTGGAGCGTTTTAGCATTTATTTATGCGTTTTTCCTATCCCCTATCACAAATTATCAATTTTTATGGGGAACCGGAACTAAAAATATCTTCTTAAGATAATAGGGTTGAGATTTATGAGAACTCTAAAACTATCTTCTTAGGATAATTTGAGTGTTTAGGGCTGAGATTTATGAGAATTCTGTGTTTAAATAGAAACCGTAGCCCATGTACGTGTCCGTTGTCATTGGGAAAATCTTTTAAGGAATTTTTTTCATGGCTCCAATTCTGTTTCAATTAGTTTAGTTTGTAGAAAACATATCAATAATTGTGCATGTGGTCACATGCACATGTATGCAGTTATATTAGGAATGTTTATGCATGCAGTCTTTTGTGAACAGATTGTGTAACTGGTTGATTTAATTATAATCAGTTAGTCTAACTGTTTGAGAGATGCTATAAATACGATCATACCCATAGAGGTGAGAATGTAATGTGTGTAGAGTGTGATCAAGACACAATACTGTGGATTGCACTGTGTATCTGAGGAGATGATGATTGTATGCCTGTGCTGGCTATTGTAATTCTTTCTTGAATGATAAGAATACCGATTCTGACATTGAATTTCCACATAAATCACTATCTCAACTGTGTGATTGCTGTTGTATTGTGTTTGGTTTGATGTTCTCAATTTTATGCTCTGTTTAAGTTGCCTAACAAATGGTATCAGAGCTCCAGCTGAGGAATCCATCCATTTCATGAGTGAGTTGCAAAATCCATTTTATAAGTCAGGAATCCATTTCATGAGTGAGTTGCAGGCCGATTTTTGTAAAAGAGAGTGAAATCACGCTTTGTTTTGGGACGCTGTTCTAGTAAGACAATGATGTGAGCGCAAAAGCAACGATATGGCAGAAACGGCGTGAATACTGGGAGATCATCGCATGCAAGGGGGAGCGATAACCAGTTTTTATCGCTGAATACATCTTGCAGGGAAATGATAACCTTGGTACATGGGTATATGCACAGAACTCTAGAACTCAGAAGGTATGAATGGTGGACGGTTCTTTTTAAGGTAATATATGAAACGCTTTTTTTTAAAGGATCGCCTTTATGGATAAATAGGTGGAATGCATAAGATACGTTTAAGGTGGACTTTTGTCTTATTATGCACAAATAATATGAAAGCTTGACTATTTTTATGCTTAAAGGATTGTTTTTAGGCATAAGTGGGTGGAGGATATGTATTAGAATATTATTAGTTTAAGAATTGAATTTTTGTGGTTTTGGGTAAAAAGGTTTTAGGTGTAAAATATTTATTAAATATTTTTTAAAACTTTATAACTATTAGTTTTTGGGTTCAATTTTGAATTATAAAGTTATTTCTTCATATAAAGGTTTGGTTTTATAAGTAGTGGTTTTGGAGTTTTTTTTTGTTAATGATGAAAGCAACATAGTTTTAAGTTTGAGGTGGAGAAATTCAGTGGAAAAAAAAGCTTTGAGCTATGGAAGTTCAAGATGCGGGATCTTCTTATGCAACAAGGATTGCAAAAGGAGTTCATTGAAAAGATAAAGAAACCGACAAGGATGACAGATGAGGACTCAAGATCTGGATGCAAGAGCCCTCACTACCATTTGTTTGTGTTTGGCAGATGAAGTGTTGTTTAACATCGTCGAAGAGGAGACAACAACAGGTTTGTGGAACAAACTGGAGAGTCTGTATATGACAAAGTCCTTGATGAAAAAAATCTTCTTGAAGGGTAGTTGTACAACTTGCTGATGAAAGAAGGTACCAAAATTGTTGATCACTTGAATGTTTTCAATACTCTCATTTGCTTATTATCTAGTATGGACGTAACGTATGAAGATGAGGACAAGGAGGTTATGCTATTGTGTTTGTTTCCAGAGTCTTGGGATCATCTAGACACATATATGTGCCTCAACATATACCATTGATTATGAAACTGTTGTGGGAGCTTTGTTGTTTGAGGAGATGAGGAAAAGATCCAGTGAGGAAACCTCAACAACAGAATCAATGGTGGTTAGAGGTCAATCTACAGAAGGAGGGAAAGATCAGAAAGGTACATCCAAGTCTAAGTCAAAAGACAGTAAGGGTAAGGGAAAATGTTGGTTATGTGGAAAATATGGCCATCTCAAGAAGGATTGTTGGAAAAGACAACAAGCATCTAAAGAGGACTACACAAAAGAAGCAAATTCAGCTATAGGTATGGTTGATGAAGTTTTTTTCTGTGTCTTGTGTCTCACCATTGTGTTCACATAGAAGGTGCAGGGCGATGATGGTTGGGTCACCATGAAATAACAAATAAAAAAATCTATTTACTTTGGAGTTGTAAAAATTATTGATTCCATGTAAATGGGCTAGAAATGCGTACCCTAGTTTATTAGGTTACCTATGAAAAGTCTAGACATAGATTTAGGTAGATTGAATATGTGTGTGTTAGGGGGACAGGGGGGGGTTTTGAGGGGTCATGTATGTAGGGCTAACCTTGACTCGATAAAAGAGCTAATGACTTAAATCTGGTTTTTTCGGTCAAAGAAGGTGGTTTTTTCGGGTCCATGTTTTTTAGGTATCTCGTGGTATTGCATCCATGGATTACATGTAATGAAGCCTATAAAAGGCTTGGTGAAATCCATT
>SNQJ01S0181989.1:0-19194 GCA_010110895.2 Picea sitchensis | reverse complement strand
CCGTAACTGTAAAGAACGTATCTGTGAAAATATCTCTTCGAAATCCTTAAAATCTCACGCAATTTGCCCAAATACATCGCCTAGTTACATACAACCATGAAACACCCACACACACCTTTTTATGTGACCTTTCCAGATTTCCTTCCTCGATTTTTGGAAAAAATTTGTAAGTGACAACGATATTAAGAAGATGCTTTTTCTCGTGCAACGAAAACGGAACCTTTCTTGAAAATCTCGAGAAAGACCAGAAAGAACCCTTCTAGCTCTAGCTGATCCAACAGTGAACATGTTCGAATTTTAGAACAAAATCACAATAACCTTATGCAGAGAAAAATAGGAAAATCTGCGTGGCTAGAGAGGCGAGTTAGCGACAATCCGACAAATGTCAGGATTTAAGGTGTTTAGGGTTCACCTTGGTATCCGTCTTGAAAACAAGAACGCAAAACGTCGAAAATAAACGGAAAATGGCGCACGCAAACAATGAACCTAGCGAGGATAGTGCCTCCGTTGAGAGCTGACAGAAAGAGACGGTGGGCACGCATCTCTCCACACACAAACAATGCTAGGGGCTATGTGTGCCCACTCTCTTCTGTCAGCACCTTATCCAATAAGGTCTTCCTTCTTCCACTATGAGCAAAAATAGAACCTATCTCAGCAAACTCGGATGCTAATATGCGAAGTACTAATAGAACAAGAAGAGTGAACATAAACTGATAGAGGCCAAGAGGGTGCCATTATTACCCATGGCGAACAGCGAAGAGGCATGACTAAAGTGGAAACTCAGTCTGAATAAATAGTATGAAGAAGGTATCGATTAGTTTAGGGTTTCAATATATGCATAGACGGTGAACCTGAAACTTTCTCATGAACTTTGGACGACTCGTTTCGGTCATAACGCCCGTCTCGCTTTCCAATTCATTTTAAAAGAAGAAAAATCGCTGGCATTTCTTTCTATCCCCACATGACAATTCCGATGTGAAAACAACCTCCTACCTATGCTCGTCAATCTCGTTTTTAACTTAACATATGCATAATTAAATTATCAATATCATTCATATTCACTTAAATTTCCTTCCTCCCCTCTAAGGACGAGTGTGTGCTAAAGGTGTTTGGGAATATAGTAATAATTTTGGACTAGTTTGTGGAAAGTATAATTCACCAAACTATGAGCCACCATTATTGCATTTTATTCTTTTCAAAATGTTTTATCTCTTAAAATCTGATTTGTTCACTATTTTCTACATTTTAATTGACATAACTACTTTATTACTAGTTAATTATCTCTCTGAGTTTACTTTACTAGAAATCAAAAGTTATAGTTAGGTATTGAGAGAAGAAGGATAATAATAAATATGAATTTGGGACACTTGGGATCCCTTTTTGGAATTGTCATTTCTTTCCATGGCGTAAAGGTTCTATGATAAGTTGGATGGAGAGTGATATTGATGTTATTTGTCTAGTTGAAACTTGGGAGCATGAAGAGTCTAAGGTCCATAACATAGAAGGATTTATCTTGTGGTCGTCATGCAACAAAAGGTTACATCGTAGAGGGACACGAGGCATAGGTTGTGATATTAGAAAGAACATTTCTCCTCACATTCAACTTCATAAGATCAACTAGAATATGTATAAATCAATTTGTTAGTTTGCACCTATTAATTCTATTTTTTATAAGAAAAACAATCTAAATAACAATTGTCGCTATAATAATTTAGAACAAGATATTTATAGTTTGAAAAATGAAGGTAATATCATCCTCCTACGAGACTTTAATGTTGTGACTACCACTAACCAAGCTACTCTTTCAAGCAATGATTCCAACCATAATCCTTTATGGCTAGATGAAGACCTTGTTTTATCAAATAGCTACAAAAGAATCTCTCGAGACCTAATTGAGAATTTTTTTGATATTGAGTTGGTCGAGCTCTCAAGACACAATAATTTGCAATGGAGTAATGAAATGACCAACCTCAAAACAAATGATGTGTATTCATGAGCTAGATATCATTGTCTTAGATTATGTAATATCTCATATCCCGGTTTCCAACCAAATAGTAACTTTTGACCTTTTAAATGACCATGAACCCAACTATGACCATAGACCTTTAACCCTAACTCTAAACTTTGTCATGCACAAGAGTGTCATCCATTTCCAACCAAATAGTAACTTTTGACCTTTTAAATGACCATGAACCTGATTATGACCATAGAGCTTTAACCCTAACTCTAAACTTTGTCATGCACAAGAGCGTCATTGAAGATAATTATGATAATCAAAGGAAACTCCGCTTTGAAAAAAGTAAAGTTTAAACTTTTCTTAAAGAATTTAAATAGTGAATTGCATATGCTAACTTATAAGGATAACATTGAAGACCTCTATCATAATTTTACCACTACCCTTTCCACTTCTATTAACAAGTTCTCTTTCGAGGTGTCACGTAAAAACTATAATAGAGGGACCAACCCTTGGTATGATCATGAATGTAAAATTGCTAGGAAATCCATTAGAGATGCTTCTAATGAGTTCTTAAAACTCGATAAGATCAATACATACAAATCCCTAATTAAAAGGAAAAAAATCTACTATATCAATAAAAGGAAACAAAGCTTTCACAACTATCTAAGTTGGATCCTAAGAACCCATGGAGGCAAATTCTAATATGAAATACTAAAGAAAATAATATGATTCCCTTAAGGGAATGGAATTCCTACCTTAAAAGTCTTTACGAGTTCCCTAATGCCATCGACACCATTCCTATTGTCCCTACAAAGGATGAAGTTTTTTTTTAGATGACATAGAGTTCGAGGTTGAACCACTTGAAAATGGGAAAGATAAGGAGATCAAAGGATACCAAGCCAAAAATTTTAAAATCGGAGGTCCTATCCTCATCCCTCACATACACAAATTCTTCAATTTAGCAATCAAACAGGGCTTCCCTAAACCATGGATGAAAAAGCCTCATTGTTCCTATTTTTAAGAATGGGGATAGAAACATTCCCTCTAATTGTAGGACCATTACTATTAGCCTAATTTTATCCAAGATTTATGGAATTATTTTGGAAAAGAAGATTATCCTTTGGCCACAAAGTCATGGTAAAAGAGCTAAAGGACAGGTCTGGTTTAGGAGATATCATTCAACTATGGACCATCTTGTTACCTTTAGGATGATTGCAGAGGAGTTCGTGAATACTAAAACCAATCTTTTTTGTTGTTTTTTTTACTTTAGAAAATATTTTGACATTGTTCCCATGAAAAACCTTTGGAATAGGTTGGAAGAGATAAAAGTGCCTTTCGAGTTGAGGATTGTTGCAATAAGGATGCATGAGAACATTACTTTCAAGTTCAAGAACATTGAGGATTGGTTTAAAGAGATTAACTGCAATAATGGAGTCAAGCAGGGTTGTCCCTTGTCCCCTACCTTTTTGGCATATACATTGACAATTTAGAAGATTGCTTGGAAGACGCAGGTTGGGTCGACCCTACTCTCACTGGTATAATCATCTCTCTTTTTCTTAATTCTGATGATATAATTCTTATGGCGAGGAGTCCCCATGATCTTGACAACCAACTAACAATCCCCATTTTAATTTCCATAACTACTTTATTACTAGTTAATTATCTCTCTCAGTTTACTTTAATACTAGAAATCAAAATCTATTGTTAGGTATCGAGACAAGAAGGATAATAATAAATATGAATTTGGGACACTTGGGATCCCTTTTTGGAATTGTCATTTCTTTCCATGGCGTAAAGGTCCTATGATAAGTTGGATCGAGAGTGATATTGATATTATTTGTCTAGCTGAAACTTGGGAGCATGAAGAGTCTAAGGTCCATAACATAGAAGGATTTATCTTGTGGTCGACATGCAACAAAAAGTTACATCGTAGAGGGATAGGAGGCATAGGTTTTCATATTAGAAAGAACATTTCTACTCACATAGAACTTCATAAGATCGACAAGAAGATGTATAAATCAATTTGTTATTTTGCACCTATTAATTCTACTTTTTATAAGAAAAACAATCTAAATAACAATTGTCCCTATAATAATTTAGAACAAGATATTTATAGTTTGAAAAATGAAGGTAATATCCTCCTCCTATGAGTCTTTAATGTTGTGACTACCACTAACCAAGCTACCCTTTTAAGAAATTATTCCAACCATAATCCTTTATGGCTAGATGAAGACCTTGTTTTATCAAATAGCTACAAAAGAAGCTCTCGAGACCTAATTGAGAATTGTTTTGATATTGAGTTGGTCGAGCTCTCAAGACACAAGAATTTGCAATGGAGTAATGAAGTGACCAAACTCTAAACAAATGAATTGTATTCATGGACTAGATATTAGTGTCTTAGATTATGTGATATCTGATATCCCTGTTTCCAACCAAATAGTAACTTTTGACCTTTTAAATGACCATGAACCCAACTATGACCATAGACCTTTAACCCTAACTCTAAACTTTGTCATGCACAAGAGTGTCATCCGTTTCCAACCAGATAGTAACTTTTGACCTTTTAAATGACCATGAGGCCGACTATGACCATAGACCTTTAACCCTAACTCTAAACTTTTTCATGCACAAGAGCGTCATTGAAGATAATTATGATAATCAAAGGAAGCTCCACTTTGAAAAAAATAAAGTTTAAACTTTTCCTAAAGAATTTAAATAGTGAATTGCATATGCTAACTTATAAGGAAAACATTGAAGAACTCTATCATAATTTTACCACTACCCTTTCCACCTCTATTAACAAGTTCTCTTTCGAGGTGTCATGTAAAAAAAATAATAGAGGGACCAACCCTTGGTATGATAATGAATGTAAAATTTCTAGGAAATCCATTAGAGATGATTCTAATGAGTTCTTAAAACTTGATAAGATCAATACATACAAATCCCTAATTAAAAGGAAAAAGATGTACTATATCAATAAAAGGAAACAAAGCTTTCACAACTATCTAAGTGGGATCCTAAGAACCCGTGGAGGAAAATTCTAATATGCAATACTAAAGAAAATAATATGATTCCCGTAAGGGAATGGAATTCCTACCTTAAAAGTCTTTACGAGTTCCATAATGCCATCGACACCATTCCTATTGTCCCTACAAAGGATGACGGTTTTTTTAGATGACATAGAGTTCGAGGTTGAACCACTTGAAAATGGGAAAGATAAGGAGATCAAAGGATACCAAGCCAAAAAATTTAAAATCGGATGTCCTATCCTCATCCCTCACATACACAAATTCTTCAATTTAGAAATCAAACAGTGCTTCCCTAAACCATGGATGAAAAAACCTCATTGTTCCTATATTTAAGAATGGAGATAGAAACAATCCCTCTGATTGTAGTAACATTATGATTAGCCTAATTTTATCCAAGCTTTATGGAATTATTTTGGAAAAGAAGATTATCCTTTGGCCACAAAGTCATGGTAAAAGAGATAAAGGACAGGTCTGGTTTAGGAGATATCATTCAACTATGGACCATATTGTTACCATTAGGATCATTGCAGAGGAGTTCCTGAATACTAAAACGATTTTTTTTTTTTTTTTTCTTTACTTTAGAAAATATTTTGACATTGTTCCCACGAAAAACCTTTGGAATAGGTTGGAAGAGACAAAAGTGCCTTTTGAGTTGAGCATTGTTGCAATAAGGATGCATGTGAATGTTATTTTCAAGTTCAATAACATTGAGGGTTGGTTGAAAGAGATTAACTCCAATAATGGAGTCAAGCAGGGTTGTCCCTTGTCCCCTACCTTTTTGGCATATACATTGAAAATTTAAAAGATTGCTTGGAAGAAGCAGGTTGGGTTATCCCTACTCTCATTGGTATAATCATATCTCTTTTTCTTAATTCTGATGATATCATTCTTATGGCAAGGAGTCCCCATGATCTTGACAATCAACTAACAATCCTCAAGGAGTTTTTCTCCAATATGGGTATGATTTTTAATAGTGAGAAGACTCAGTTCATAATCATTAAATATAATAATATCCTTATGATAACTTTGTATATGAAAACAACAACTTGGAGGAAGTGACTTCATACAAATATTTTGGAATCAATATTCACCAGAAGCTTAACTGGATTATAACATTGAGAAAAGGATTATTGGTGGATGAAAATATTATTACGGGCTTCAAGAAAATTGTAAATAAGTCGATCTTTGGATATGGTGTAAGAAGAAACTCTTGTTTGAGACTCTTTTTACACATGTTATTGTTTATGAATGTGAATTAGTATCGGAAAGTTGTATCTCTCGTGAATCCTGGAGAAAGATAAAACAAATACCAAATACTTTTATAACTTATAATATCAAAATTAAAGGAAATATTCCCTATCCCATCCCCATCTTAGGGGAAATACTTTCCCCCATTTAGAGAACAACTACAACTACATACCTAATGTATAAGAACACGTTAAACAACATGGAAGACAAGAGGCTTCCTAAAATTTCTTCAAAATCCAGTCTTAACCACCATCTACTCAAGTGAGGATGGAATAAAGATGCCCAATCTTGGCTAAGATATTGGGGAATAATGGAAGAAATCATTTTGTAGAATAAGGATACTATTAAAAATATCATCAAATCAAAATTTAAGGGGAAAATGTGGTGTGATAAAGAGTTAGAGGAAAATATAAAATTAGGGTATTATAAAGTTGCAATCAACCCTAATCTAGAAGATCAAAATTATCTCTTTATTTTGACAAGTGTAAAGAAAAAAATAAGCATTGCTAAGATAAGAAGAAATTCTCATGAGCTCCATAGTGAAACTTGGAATTGGTCAATTCCTAAAAGGCCATGGGATGAAAGAGTGTATCACCTTTTTGGCAGTAATAAAGTTGAAGATGAAAAACACCTTATCTTAGATTGTCTAGCTTATACCATTAGATCTCAATTTCAAAATATGTATTCAACACTACCAAGCTTCCTAAGATTTTAACTCGAGAAAACTACAGTGATCTTTGAAATCTTCTCTTAAGGATTTCCAAGCATAAAAACAAAATTCTTAAGAATTGTAAGTAATCCCTTACCCTCTTAAGGTCCAATAGAGAAATTTCATCTCAATGGACGTTAATCATCATCATCATCACACACACACACACACACACACACACACACACACACACACACACACACATATATATAACATTAAAACTCCATGTTAAAATAAATAAAAATGTGCATTTTAATATTAGTCTATGAAATTCAAGGATAGTGTACAATTTTAATGTTAAAACCTTTCTTCTATATCAATACTAGCTTAAAATAATTAAGGTAGTTTAAATTCTTTTGGATATAATTTGTGTAGGTTTTTTTGAAACAAAGATTTAATTAAATAACAAAAATGAGAAATTTGAATTTGAATAATCATTTTATAATGAAGATCATAAATGTGTCATGTATGGGGCAGTGTGGGAGGTTATAATAGTAGAATTCGAGTAACATGACCACATGTCATGAAAGTACATGTCGACTAATTGATGATTCCTCTAGTCACAAAACAAATTAGATCAAAGATGTGATATAAAAAGATTAAATAATCGAAGGCTCAAATAATATAATATAATAAAATAAATAGAATAGATATAAAGAGATTATATGAAAAATAAAAGTCAAGAAGGAGAAAGAACAGGTAACAATTAACAACAAAAAAAATAAGGTCGAGGAAACAGTGAAATTAGAATTAGAATTATAAAAATTTTAGCTTCATTCGTTTCTAATGATAGTTGGAGTGTCCACTCAAAATTTTGCATGTTTCAAAACTACTTACACAGTTTATATCGAGAGAAGTTCAAGCAACATTATGAATAACTATGAAAACCTACACAAAAGGAAAAATTAAGGCAATGAGGCTTTACGAGCAAGTCTACAACCACTGCCCTCTTGTACTACTAACCCTAGTTTCGTGTATTCTATATTTACAAGCCATTTCATTCACATAGTTCCCTACCTAAGTTTTGTACTCTACATCATTGAGAAATACACTTGGTATCAATTATGATAAAGGAATTCTATGTTGATGAAGTAAGGAAGGTTTGAAATATTCCCCTATTGCTCCAAGGTTGATATTTATGTATTCTATTCCCTTACATGTATTTCCTTTAGGTCAATAGGGTTATCCATCCACTACGTTGTTTATTCCAACCATTTTTCTTACATTCATGTTGATTTTGCATTGCAATATGTTTTATTCGGTAAGTCACTTGTGGTTTCAAAGCATCTAATAGTTAAAGTAAAATATTGGTTGAAATATTTTTTCTTACACCACACTTGAATTGAAATGAATTCATGTTGTGACTATTTAGTGATGATTTCCATTTTAAATAATTAGTTAGTGTTCATAATATAATCACGGTAAGGTGGGATTGAAGTGAAAAATGACATGTATAAATGTTAGGATATTTAGGCACTTAGAAGTTACTAGTTAAGATCTACTTGGTCTAATGTGTCGTTAGGTAAAAGTGTGTTTCTTAGTGTGTTTATTTAATATGCATTTGTAGTTAGGAAATTCGACAGTCACGATATGTTCCTGACATAGAGTGATCTGACAGTTCATACTCGCCTTGATCTTAACGGCCATTGATCCATGGCTTAACACCCAATTGGTCCATGATCTCTATTTAAAGAACATGGAGGGTCATTTTCCGATGATCGATTGTGAGAAAATATCATGTAAAATCTCTATGTAATCTTTTTCTTTTGCATTAATAAACTTCTCCAAGTGGTCGCGTTGGTTGGGGCCGTGGAGGTTTCCCCGTAGCGGTTTTACCACGTGAAAACATCGATGTGCTGATATTTGATCTGGTTATGTGAGTGGTTACTAAAGGTTTTCATCCTCTGTTGGAATACATGTGTTGTCGAACATGGTATCAGATCCTGTTTGAAGACCCACTCCTATTGTAGATCGAGATTGTGAAGTCGGTTACCTCATCTCCATTTTCTTTCATTTCTGTACATTTTTGGGCTGAGAGGATTGTTCGATTGTGTTTGGAGTGCTTGTTTCATTCAGGATCACTTTTTGTTTCACTCGAAAAGGATTTTGTTTTCCCAAGATACGACCATTTCAGTTAGATCCGGAGGTACAGAGCCTGCATACGCATTTTTTAAATTTTTTGTAGAGTATTATTTTGGTTTTATTTCGGTTTTGTATTATTTATTTCCGGGTTTCTACTCTTTTAGATCTTTGTATTCTCTTTTTCCCATGCCCTGTGTGATCTATGTATTCTCTTTGCTAGACTATTTGGTTAAAAGTTTCCTTATTAAGTAAGAGGTCTTGAGTTCAAGTCTCTCTTTTGTTACTTTTTTTTGAAAAAGTTCATTCTCAAATTGTAAAGTGTATTTCACTCCAAATATAAAAGTGAATCACTATAATTCGATTTAATATTTTATTTTAGAGTTATCTATTTTGCATGCAACTTTTATTTTATAAAGTAACTTCCTTGTAAAAGTGATCCCCACTTCTCTTTATAAAAGTGGGTCACTTCATAAAGAAACTCACACTATCACGTTGTCTGTTGGCTACCGTTTGTTCCTTTTTTAAAAAGGGCATAACTATCACATCCGAAGTCTGTTTTCAGTGACGTTTTTTTAAAAACTGCACAACTTTTCGAGATCTTTCCATCTATATCATCAGTTTCAGTTTTTAAATCCATATTATTTGCATATTTAATATGGCTTCTACAAGTAATATCTTTCTTACCAGCAACAACTACTTCCAATGGAAATCTGATATGGATGATTTATTAAGAAGTAAAGGCTTGTATTAGATTACCTTGGTAAAGGAAAAAGCACCCACTAATGATGATAAGAAATTCAAATGGGATAATAGGAGTGATGAAGCACGTGGACTAATCAAAATGTCCATCTCTCCTGATTTAAGGTTTCACCTTAAAGAAATTGATGACCCCAATGAATCTTGGGAAAATATTGAATTTGTGTTTGGTAAACTCAATCTTATTTGAGCACAACAGTTAGAAAATCGAGTAATGAACTTAAGTCCAAGTGATTTTTCTCGCCTTGGAGAGTATCTATCTGAGTTTAAAACACTTAGAATTTTATGTGGAGAATGTTAGATAGACATGCAGGAAGAGCATTGCATCTATCTTATTCTTCCTAAGCTAGGTAGTTCATATTCTGTGTTTGTATCTACCTTTTATGCCATTAGAGAGGCTCTAGGGAAAGATTATCAAAAACCCACTATTGAGTCCTTTCTTGCTGATTTAATTAGAGAGGAAGATAAGCTTATACAACTTGGAGTGATCAACACTGCAAGTACCTCCAACAAATCCTTAGTTTCCTAGCAGAAAGATAAACCCAAGTATCCCAACAAGCAACATCCTCGCTACAAAAACAAGCAACATAAGGGTCCCAAACCCGCTCAGACAACATCAACGCCTAATTGTGACAAAGGAGAAAAACATAAAAATAAGAAGACTGATAAACATTGCAACTTTTGTGATAGATATGGTCATGATGATTTCAAATGTTTCAAGAAGATAACAGCTTTAGAAGCAATGATGAAGAAGCACAACATCAATATTGATTCTACTACTTCTTCTTCCTCTGATCAACATGCACTCTTTGCTTATGTTTTCTCCTTCAACACAACTTCTTCTTCTTCTTCTTCTGATGAGTGGATTATTGATGATGGAGTATCTTATCATATGGCTAAGGATAAAAACAATTTTTTCTCTCTAAATGAATGTAACACCAAGAAAATATTTGTTGGTGATGATAGATCTCTTAGTGTTGTAGGATATGGAGCATTTCAAGTAGATAATGGTCATTTCAATGATCTATTATGTGTTTCAAGTCTTTATTGTACCCTTCTATGAGTATATCAAATCACTCATTCAGGTGAAGGTAAAAGCATAGAGTTTTCACCTCACCAAGTTGTAATCAAGGATATAAAAGATCCTAAGCATGTTCTTGCAACTGGAATAGCTGATGATATTACCAGGTTGTACAAGTTTGACAACTTTGGGTCATCATCTTTTTCATCAGTTTTTGTTGCTCATAGAAATGACTTCAACAAACTTTGGCATGAGCTGTTTGGTCATCTGAACTATCGCTCATTGCAACAACTATGTAATCAATAGATGGTGACTCGTCTTCCTCATGTTTCATGCAGAGATGGTGTTTGTGTCGGTTTTGTTCTTGACAAACATCATCAGGACAGTTTTGACAAACGTGCCTCTTGGCATGCCTCAGACCCTTTGCAGCTTGTTCACAGTGATTTGTGTGGTCCACTTTCTTCTCCTTCTTTTTCTAGGTTCAAGTATTTCTTAACTTTCATTGATGATTTTTCTAGACGTACTTGGGTTTATTTATTAAAACTTAAGAGTGAATTTTTTGACCTACAAGGCCCTTGTAGAAAATAAATATGGACATCAAATTCAAAATTTAAGAACAGATAATGGGGGTGAATATGTGAACAATAATTTTACAAGTTACTGCACTACACAGGGATCCAAATTCAACACACTATTCCATATACACCAAAACAAAATGGTGGTGTTGAGAGAAATAACCGTACATTAAAAGAAATGTCTAATTCTATGATCCAATCTAAGGGATTAAGTCTAAAGTATTGGGAATAAGCAATCAACTGTGAAAATTACATGGTCAGTCGCACTCCCACAAAGGCTCTTAAAAATATAACACTGGAAGAATCTTGGACTAAAATTAAACCAGATGTAAGTCACTTCCGTGTATTTGGCAGTATAACATGGACTCACATTACTAATTAGAAAATGAAAGAATTGCATCCTAAAAGTGAGAAGTGTATATTTGTTGGTTGTTTTGAAGAGGTCAAAGGTTATAGACTTCTTCAACCACATTGTAATGAAATTATTATTAGAAGAGATGTTAAATTTGATGAAAATCTCTTGGCCGATGAGCCTAATTCGACGATTGTGCCTTCTTTGGCCTGCGAACCATCTTCAATGTTTGAGCCTTCTTCTCTTCCTATTCTGGTTTAATCTTTAGATGATGACAGTGAGGATGGAAATCCACCTCTGCCTTCTCACCCTCCTCCAGATGAGTCCCTTGAACCTGAACCAGAACCAGTTCCACCGCTTCCTAGATGGTTCTGTTCAACTTAAGAAGTAGTTGATGTTCTTGTTGGTGATCTTTCATATCAACGTCAAACACATTCACAGTTCCAGCAAGCATCTTCTCTTTTGGCTCAAGTTTCAGAGACTCATGATCCAGAGACATTTGTAGAAGCTTCAGGTCATCCAGATTGGGATACATCAATGAATGAAGAGTATCATTTTTTAATGGAAAATGATATGTGGGATCTTGTACCTCTTCCAAAAGGAAGAAAACATGTCAAATGTAAATCGGTTTACAGAACTAAGTATGAATCAGATGGAAGTGTTGAAAGATACAAGGCTCGGTTAGTTTCCAAAGGATTTTCCCAAGTTCAAGGAATTGACTATAATGAAACCTTTTCCCCTATAGCCAAAATGAATTCCATCCGCCTTGTTCTTGCCCTTGTTGCCTCACATAAATGGGAGGTCCATCAGATGGATGTTAAATCTTCCTTCTTGCATGGATATTTGAAAGACGAAATCTACATGGAACAGCCTCCTGGATATGTCAAGAATGAATCTAGCCTTGTTTGTCACCTTAAGAAATCCCTTTATTATCTTAAGCAAGCTCCCTGATCTTGGTACGCCAAAATGGATAAGTTTTTTATCGACACTACATCTCTAGATATCATTCTGATCCTAATGTCTATACCAAGAAAGAAGGAATACATCTAATAATCCTTGTCCTTTATTTTGATGACCTTATCCTCACTAGTAGTGTCTCAAAACTTTTAAACCATCTGAAAACCAGTCTTAAGAAGAAATTTGAAATGACAGATTTAGGATTTTTTCACTATTTCCTTGGCCTCCAAGTTTTTCAAACCAATGAAGGAATTTTTCTTTCCCAGTCTAAGTATTCTTGTGACCTTCTTCGCCACTTTCACATGGATGATTGTAAACTGACCCCTTCTCCCTTCTAGTCTGGAGTCAAGATTATTTCCACCTGTACTTATCCTGAAGTTGATGCCACCCTGTACCATTAGTTAGTTGGTATTCTCTTATACTTTACTCATACCCATCCTGATCTTTCCTTTTCTGTTGGTATTATTTCCTTGTATATGAAAACACCCCATGAAATCCATTGGAAATCAACGTAAAGGATACTTCGTTATTTCCATGGTACAATTCAGTTCGGGATACATTAGAGTTCAGGGGGGACTCCTTTATTGGTTGGTTTCACTGATTCAAATTGGGTCGATGACCCTGATGATTGAAAGTCTACTGCAGGTTATGTTTTCAACCTTGGTTCAGGACCTGTCACTTGGGCCTGTAAGAAACAATAGACTATTGCACTTTCTTCAGCAGAAGCAAAGTACCGAGCAATGATAAATGAAAGTTAGGAAGCTTTGTGGCTTTGACAGATCCTTTGAGAGTTTGGATTCGAGTAGCAACATCCGACCAGCCTTTGGTGTAACAATCAGAGTGCCATCAATATCGCCAAAGACCTAGTTCAACATCAGCTCAACAAATAGATCGAGCTACACATGCACTTCATCAGAAAGCTCATCCATGATCAAGTTATTGAAGTGCTCTTTTTCCCTACAGAATATCAGGCTGCAGACATTTTCGCAAAGTCTCTAAGTACAGAAGCAAAGTTTTCCAAACTTTGATCTATGTTAGGAGTTTAGGAAGTTTTCATTAAGGGGGGATAGACCCTAATGCCTCCTTCCTTCTCCTATTGTGTCAACATTGTAAATCCTTCAATCCTATCCCAAGTTTCTCTTAAGGAGGGATGTTAGGATATTTAGACACTTAAGAGTTATTTAAGATCTACTTGGTCTAATGTGTCATTAGGTAAAAGTGTGTTTCTTAGTGTGTTTCTTTAGTATGCATTAGTATGCATTTGTAGTTAGGAAATCCGATGGTCATGATATGTTCCTGACATAGAGTGATCTGACGGTTCATACTCTCCTCGACCTTAACGACCATTGATCTATGGCTTAACACCCTATTGGTCCATGATCTCTATTTAAATAGAATGGAGGGTCATTTACCGATGATCGATTGTGAGAAACTCTCTTGTAAAATCTCTTTGTAATATTTTTCTTTTGCATTAATAAACTGCTCCAAGTGGCCGCATTGGATGGGGCCGTAGATGTTTCCATGTAGAGGTTTTACCACATGAAAAAATCATTGTGTTGATATTTGATCTAGTTATGTGAGTGGTTACTAAAGGTGTTCATCCTCTGTTGGAATACCGGTGTTGTTGAACAATAAACACCACCTAAATCCACTTCTTCCTCTATGCATTTTATTTGAAATTAGTTTATTATTGCAATATTACTTTATTGTTGTAACTTCATAATGAGTATATGAGAGTATAAAGTCAATCTATTGGTGTTTAAGTTTCTATAGGTTATGTTTAACACATAGATTCTTGGAATGGGAAATAATATGTTAGCATTTTTCCTCTGTCCCACTGATGCAAATGCATTTTTGCCTTTTTATATGCTCAAAATAATCGAAGAGAAAGTGGAAGATATTTTAATAATGAATATTTAGTTAAAATTGATTTTATTTGTAAAATATATACATATAGAATATCTCTATATATATGATTTCATAATGCATGTGTATGAAGGGTTTTTTAAATATAATCCAATTATAATAAGCATTTTTTATGAAAATGTATAGATTTTGAATTATATGACTTCTTTTCAATCATTTTAAAGACATAATGCTTCACTGTTACCTACTAACATTATGATTATGGTTTTGATTTTGTCAAATTTGTTCCATACAACTTTGTCAATTTTATAGCATTATGGCTTATAATGAAGATATAATATGAAATTGAAAATACTTTATCCAATATCTAATTACTTTCTACTTTTTATTATATAAGTATTACACAGAAAATGTCTCAAAGAAAAAGAAGAACCTTCCATCAAAATGTGTTTTGGATGGTATACTACATCACAAGTTTCTTCATCAAATTAAGGTCAACAATTTTGATTTCAATGAATACTTACATATATGGTTCAATGATGTTAGGATAAACTTAACTCAGTGAAAGAGTCAAATTTGTTAAAGGTAAATAGCAGTGGTTTTGGGAACGTGGTATTGGTGACCCGTGATATTGGGACCATGGATTACATGTATTGAAATCCTATAAAAGTTGGTGATACCCTATTGTAATGGATCAAGAGTTGAGTTGTGAAGGCACACTTGGGTGGAGCTAGGAGATTGGCCTACTTAGTCGAGATTAACCAAGGGAAATAATAGACTTTTTGTTGGCTAGTTTTTCCCATGATGGTTTTATAGGATAAATATCGTGTGAATTATGTGTGTTGTTGCTATATGTTATTGATATGTTTATCTCTCTCATGATTCATTTCTTAGAAACTAGTATCAGAGCGAATGCAAGAGGATGGAAACATAAGTGTTGGAATAGAGACAATGAAAAAAAATGGTGGAGTTCAATGCAAATGGAAATATGAATGTAAGAACTGGTTAGGCATGCATACCCGATATTTGAAATTTCACCAATAAAGTCTAAAGGTATACCTACGTAATAGGCGGGAGCATGCAGGATTCCCAGATAATGTGACTTTGAGTGAGATTGAGCCACATTTGTTCATGGTAAACCCGAAGTCAATTTTAAAGGGGAGGAATGTTAGCATAAACGTAACTTGGTCAAATATTCAATGTTGTTAGGTCAACAATGGTGGTTTCAGGCACATGGTATTGGTGACCCATGGTATTGAGCCCGTGGGTTACATCTAATGAAAGCCTATAAAATGTTGGTTATACTCCATTGTAATGCGTCAAGAGTTGAGTGATGGGGGCTCACTTGGATGGTGCCAGGAGATTTTCTAGTGTGGCCGAGATTGGACAAGGGAAATAATAGATCTATTTTTAGTTGGTTTTTTTCGTAAGGGTTTTCCACGATACATCTCATGTGATTTATGGGTGTTGTTGCTATATTTTATTGACATTTTTATCCCTCTCATGATTTATTTCCTAACAAACGAGACAAAAAAAGGAAGAAATTATGAAATTCATATACTATGAAACACGTTATAACCCAACCACACCATGGGGAATTGACATTGGATTCTCTACCATGCAAAATGATTCAATGGTTTTTCATTCCAATTCAAGCATCCATACAATTTCAGAAGCAACTATGTATGACTAACAAAACTATCATTAGAGACATTAGATACCTTGATACAAATATCAATGATGGAATGAACTAGGATATATGGAATTTGAAAATATTCTAAGAAAAGAAGAATCTTAAATATTTAGAAATTTTGATTTTTTATTTACATTTGCAATGGTGTTTTATCCCATATCATATAAGAAATATCAAATATTTTGTATAAACTTTTGATTTTCTTAAATGTAAATTTTTAATAATTTTATGCTTTCTTAACACGATAATAATGTTTACAAAATAAAGTACACATGAAAAATTATAGTTATATATCAATATATAACTTATATAGAAAAATAAAGCTCTATTAATAATATGTTCAATTTTAATTCGATTTGTAATTGAATATTTTATGGTGCACACAATTCATCAATACAAATATTTACCAAATTAGAATATTAAAATTGAATTCTTTATTAATAAAACCAATCAATATGCTAACAATATGAGAATATTCATAAAGAAATAGTGCCAAAAACTCGTAAAGAAATAGTGCCAAAAACCAATCCTATCACTTATGGATGAATTTTGAATTCGAGTTCAAGTCTGTTGTGGGTTCACTAAAAACAACGAATACTAAGCAACAATATCTCCACCTTCAATAGAATAATTATGCAATCATAAAGCAACAAACTATGGACTTCCAATTCCATCATACATGTTATTTTTATCTATATTCAAAATATAGAATAAATTATGCACATCCAACTTTCCTCATACATTCACAATATAAATGAAAAATATGTATAATAAATAATATTTAATTTATAAACAATTAAATATAAAATGTCATACAAAATTTATTTTATGAATAATAATGTTGGAAAAATTTAACCCGTATTCTAAACCTATAGGGGTAGGGTATGTATACCTTTGTCGGTTTTATCAGTTAAATAGTTAGGCAAAGGGGGTCGCCTGTCCCACAAGCAAAAGAGTCTCGTACACCAATTTAGTGTGTCGCTTGAGTGTGACCTTAAAAATAGATTATTATTATTATTATTATTATTATATAAAATCTCATGTTGCAATATTATTAATTGAATACCCTCTGAAATTACAAATTATGTATTTAATATAAGAGTGTAAATGTTAAAATGCTATCCATTTTAGTTTGTTGTATCAAACACATAGAAAGAGGCAAAACTTCCATTCATCTTATTATGGTTTTGTTTGGCAATTACAGAACAAAAACTTTTCTCGACCGATATATATAGGTATTGGTATTCACGACATTGCAAAAATTTAATGGGCAACATGTTGTCCATCGAATATAATGAATAAGTATTACGTATTATCATAAAAACAAACAAATCCTTATTGGCAATGGGTTATATGATTAAAACCATTGTCATAGTGGGCTATATGATTAACATCATTTTAATAGATTAATGTTTTTCCACATTCCAATCTTATTAGTCCCTTCCGTAGGCATAGAGGGACTATAATGATCGATAATTCATTGACTTCTTATTAGTTTGTATTTTGACCACAAATATTTGCATAATCTGTATTATTAGAGCTAGGGAACTAAAAACATTGATTTTTATATACTAAAAAGTACCATATATGTAGCGATATGATTGGATAACAGATTGGAGGTCTTATTGCAGGCTTCACTATTCCCAATGTTTTATATGTTAACATATCCAAACTTTTTTTATCGTGTACAGTCTTTTTGAATCATATATTTTTTCTACGTATTGCTTCAAGATGGATTAATGCTAGCATTAGTTCGAATGTTTGTCTTCACATTTTCTGCTAGCTAAATTTATGCCAATGTTTGATATGCTAGCATATACAAACTTTGTCCTTCGAATACATTATCTACTGTTCAAACTATTGTTACATAAATTATAATAAAACAAAAATTGGTACATCAGAGACCTACCACATTGCATTTTTTCTTAAATGTTTACAAAGCATTTCTGACAGATTTAAATGTTTACCTAACAAGATTGGCAACATTGAATGTTTACTTAGCAAGCTTGTTACAATACATTTTCTTGCATTTTTTTATTTTATATGCAATGTTCTCTGCAGTCAATTTGGGCAATATTGTGCTTCAACAACATTGTTTGTTTACTGATTCATGCTTGCTTGTTGCATCTCCACTGATTTCTTATTTGTTTGTTGTTGTTGTTCCTGTTTGCCTATTCGTCTTGTTACAGTTTGCACGTTTGGGGTTCTGCAATCATGATTGGAACTGCGTCATTCCTGGTAGAGTGGTTGTTGCTTGCTTCTTTGTTTGTTGGATGTTGTTTATTGTTGTTTGATTCGACTTTGTAGGGTTCGGGTCCTGTGGCTGCAGTTGGGATTTTTGGTGCTTCTTAGCTGGGTTGTTGTTTGTTGCTTGCTCTTGTTATTTGGTTGTTATTTGTTGTTATTTGTTGTTTGCTTTAGCGACATTGTTGGTTCACTAGTTCATGCTTTCTTCTTGCATCTTCACTGATTTATTATTTTCCTCTTGTTGTTGTTCTTGTTTTCCTGTTTGTCTTGTTACGGTTTGCACGTTTGGGGTTTTGCAACCACGATTGGAACTACGTCATTCCTGGTGGACTCGTTGTTGCTTTCTTCTTTTTTCATTGGATGATGTTTATTGTTTTTTTATTCAACTTTGCAAGGTTCAGGTCCTACAGCTGCAGTTGGGCCTTTTGGTCTTTCTTAAGTGGGTTGTTATTTGCTACTTGATCTTGTTTTCCTAAGGTTTGCAATGTTGGGGTGTTGCATCCATAGTTGGATTTGTTGTTACATTGTTTTGTAGTTGATGTAACGAACCGCCTCGTTACGACAACCATTCTGGTAACAGGTGCAATTTTTTTTTTGTGTAAGGTGTGTGCGCGCGTCTGGAAGTAACAACCTACTTAACTCTACGTCGCCAACCGACGACCAACAAGACGCAACCATAACAAAAGTAAACTGACCACTAAA